>JMSD01000033.1:123471-182038 GCA_000715435.1 Paramecium caudatum
ATTTCTTATTACAATATCTTATTTATGGATATTCAAGTTAAGGAGAAAACGGAAGATCTAATTTGCTCAAAGCACAAGGAGAAAATAAAAAATCAATAATTTTCTTTTTTGAATTAATGAATTATATTTTGATAATTATCAATAATATATTTCATAGACTTTAAATTCTTCTGTTCCGAGATTCCAAATAACTAAAAATTACCCGTCATCAGTTAAGGCGCCATAATTATAGTAAGATGAACAATCGATTGGTTCTAAGATTATTTTAAAAGTGGCATCTTCTTATTTTGCAATCAGATAAACATATTGGTAGTGCTTTTAAATAATTATTTACCTTTTTTAATTGTATATTGTAGGAAATAAGTAACTGTCATTATTAGCATATTCAAGATTAATTTTGGTTGGTGATTCGAGAATTTATTGATTTTATATTTCAAAAATTTTTGTTTCACTTAATGTAATTGGCTGAAAGAAAAATTTAGTGTCGCTTACAAATCCTATTCTTAATCCAACTTACCCTTCAATACGATTTATGTATTTCCATTTTTCATTCGATCCCTTCATCCATAGAATTATAGAGTTATCTAGGCTACTTGATACAAGAGCTGTTTCACTTTCATTTAAACTTATTGAGTGAACTTCATTTGTATGCTTTTGATCTAAGGTATAACTAAATTGAATTAAATTTTTAAAGCAGTTTACACTCCAAACTTTTATTGTTTTATCTGCACTACATGAAATTAATTCATTTTCATGTCCGCTTAATAGAAGACAGTATACAAAATTTAAATGTTTTTAAGGTTGACTACTTATCCAATTATTTTCCTCTTCTTTCCAGCCTCTTATTGTTAAATCTCTGCTACCAGAAGCGAACCAGTTTAGTTTTTTACTAAAAACTAAACAATAGACATAATCACAATGCTCAGTTAATGTTTTTAATTTACTCAACTTGCCTTTTTGGAAGCTCCACACTTTAATATTACATTTGCACCCTGATACCATAATGGATCCTCCTTGATTGAAAGCTAAGGCAGAACAAAAACCTTTTGAATTAAAAGAAGAAATTTGACACAACTTCTAAGGCCGCATTCGATGTTAATGCTATATTTCCTATTAACTTTTAGTCCAACTTTTGTTCAAAAAAAAATTTTCGAGTTGAACGCACCGAAATAGTTCTACTTGATTTTAGAGCTATTAACACATGATTGTGAGTTTGTTTGAATGAACATTATTAATGTTTTCAATTCTTTATTCTATATTCAGTGGAGATTAATTCTATTCATGTAGTTCATAGAGTTATTGTAGTAGATTATTGGCAATCTTTGTAAAATCTAGGTCCTTAATCCATTATTACATGATTCTCATAATATTATCAAAAGTCAGACGTACTTATTTCCTAAAGGTCACTAATTAGTCAAAAAAGGATTTTAAATCATCTATGAGTGATTGTGTCTTTTAATTAAGATTATCATCTAAAAACGCACCCTATGATTTGATCATTTGCTTTGCCTTTGATAAGGGAATTATTTCAGCCATGAAAATATTACTTTTCAAAAGGCATTAGGAACAAAGAAGTGAGTCTTTAAAGGGAACTGATCGATCAGTTATAAACATTGTGATTTTTTCATTATGCTTTAAACAATGTAAGTTTCCATCTTTCTCTTCGACTTTGATATCCATAATATTAGCAATAAAATTTAATTAATACATCATGCGTCATGTTAAATTAAAGCCATCATATTTAATGATTATTCTTCACGTTTATAATTATATATTGTGATTGGTGGTTTGAGGTTAAAATAATAATCTAGATTAATATTGTTAATGGAATAAATTGAATTCTGATAAATAATTATAAATATTTATGATACTAATAGATATATTTAGGAAATGGTGTTTCATTAAATAGTCAAAATTCTCTTAATTTCCAATATATTTGATTACATCATTAATATAAATGAAATTTATTTTATTGGCTCTCATTTGTTGTACCGGTGTTTTAGCTGTACCTCCAGAAGAAGTCATTTATGAGAGTTGGGTCCATTATGCTATTGAGTTTGGGAAACCTTATACAGCTGATGCAACAACAGAGGCCCAATATTACACAAATGCTTATCATCCAAATTTTATTGATCTCGATGTATGTGGAATTCTATAAAAAGACATTCATAAACACAGACCCATAACCAGCAACCTATTCCCTTGGATAGACATGGTACACAGATCTATCACCTGCAAATTTCAAGGCATAATACTTGTTGGCAGCAGTCCCTGCCGCATATCCTGTTCCTAGATCATTGAATACAGAAAATTTGCCATTAGAGAAGGTTTGGTTGAATGCAGTGACTCCCTCAGTAACATAGACTGGTCAGTCATGGGCATATGCAGCAGTTGCTGCGGTTGAGGCTTTCTTTAATAAGGGGAAGGAAGCAGCTGATTTTGTTTAACTTTCAGTCAAATAACTGCTTGACTGTATAAATGATCCACTAGCAACTCCTTTGACAGGTCTTTAGTGGATTAAGGATCATGGTATTGATTTGGAGGCAGACTACTAAACTTGTACACCAAAGACAGAAAATTATAAGATTCCAGATTTAAGAGTAGTGAAATAAGATATAAAGTAATGGTTATTATATCCTTAGTTAAGTGAAGGCAGCTCTTCAATTAAATCCAGTGACAGTATGCTTTGATCTTACAAATTTCTAACAATATACAGGTGATGTTATTAATTAAGATTGTGATGCTGCTAAGGCAAATTATTGTGGTTTGTTATATGGATATGAGAATGATGAGTGGATCATTAAGACTTCATTGGGAACAAAATGGGGAGTTGAGGGAGATTTAAGAATAAAGCAAGGAGCTCACTGTGGAGTAAATAACCATGTAGCATTTCCTATGCATGTTAATGAGGATATTTAAGATTAAAAGGATGATTTTGAGGCCTTTAAATTAAAATTCAATAAATAGTATGCTACTCCTGAAGAAGAGTAAAAGAGATTTTAAATTTATGCCTACTCAAAATTGGATAATTAGGATTCACATTTCTTTGGTGAAACTCCATATACTGATTTAACTGCTGCTGAATTCAAGGCTTAATATTTGATTACTGATTTTACAATGAATACAGTAGATATAGCTAAGGATGAGGGTGTTACGGTGGATGATATTGATTGGAGAACATCTGGAATAGTTACAGAAGTATTCCATTAAGGTACTTGTATAAGTTCATGGGCTATTGCTGCAAAGAATGCTTTGGAATCATATTTTAATCAATAAACTAGTAAGAAGGTCAAATTATCACTCTAACAATTGATTGATTGTTCTGATCCCCTTACCCCATTGTAAGGATGTACAGGAGGAGTTCCATAGGATGCACTTTAGTGGATTAAGGCAAAGGGATTACATTGGGAGAGTGAGTATCCATATACAGGAAAGGCAGCAGCATGTGCATCCTAAACAGGAACACTTAGACCAGCAAATTATTAAAAATTGGCAGATACAAAGTATATAATTAATATAAGTAGTGCTATTTCTGCAGCTCTTGGTAAAAGACCAGTGATTGTTTGTTTTGATGCATCAAAATTATAAAATTATAGCAAGGACATCATTACTTAGGCTGATTGTGGAAGTTAGAATGCAAACTATTGTGGATTGTTGGTTGGTAAGACACCAACATATTGGATTGTGTAAGGTAGTCTTGGAGCAGATTGGGGTGTGGAGGGATATGTACACATCTAATTTGGTAATAATTGTGGAATAGGCTCAAATGCATATACCATAATTTGAAATAATTATATTAATAATGTCATATCATTATCTATTTAAGTTTATTATAATAGGTGATACAGGTACTGGATTACAATATTTTAGCTGTTGGAAAGTCATGCATATTGTATCAATTTTTGGAATAGAAGTTTCGAGTGAAACATGAAATGACTGTGGGAGTGGAGTTTGGTGCTAAGATCTTGGATATAGGGACATAGAAGATAAAGTTATAGATATGGGATACGGCAGGATAGGAGACATTTAAATCTATAACGAGATAATACTACAGATCAGCAGCTGGTGCAATCCTGGTGTATGATATAACGAGACGAGAATCATTTGAGAATGTGAAGGAGTGGATAAGAGAGTGTAGGACTCATGGATCGAATGACATGATAATAGTTCTGGTAGGGAATAAGTTGGATTTAGAAAAACAGTATATTTGGTTTATAATATTGGCGTAAGGTTTCCAAGTCGGAAGGATAGTAATTGGCATAGAGTTCAGGAATGTTATTTATTGAGACAAGTGCAAAGGAGAATTTGAATATAGTTGAAGTATTCGAATTTTAGAATAGATTTTTGCTTAAGCAGCAAAATAAGTATTATAGACAGTCACAAACAAAAATTCCCCGGAAGTACCAGGAGTTAGAGTTGGTTATGCAGTTCCAAATAAGGAGTAGCCTACTAAGAGTAATCGGTGCTGCTGATTTATATATATAAACTTCAATGAAAATACTCATCATATAAGTAAACAAACATCTTGACTAGCAGAAGATTATCTATAAATTCAATGTGTGCTGCTCTACCTATGAATTTATCCAATTTTCTAATTCTATTATAAATATATTACTTCTTTGTTATGACGAAATTAACATCGAATCTGTCAATCTTATTGCATTTTGATAGAATATTGCCAACTACTTTATTGTATGCTTGTGCTCTGGGATCATTTGAATCTTCAATTCTTTGTATGAGTGCTGAATGAAATGGAACATAATGATCTTGGAAAGAGGACATCACTACAACATTATTAAACCACTATAATCCATCATAGGAGCTTAATTTATATAAATATGTATTCGTAATGTTTTTGTGATCTTTTTAGCTTAATTCTTCAAGAGTTTTGCATTTATTCCACTTTTGAATCATCATTAATCCTGTATCAACAAGAACACTTTCTGAAGATGCATATCCACAATGAGGAGTAGCTAAACTTATATAACTGTGCATATTTTTTTCATATTCTTTGAGTTATGGTAAAGCAGCTCTAATAATTAATCCTCCTAAAGAGTGTCCTATGAACGAGAGACGAAAATCAGATACATTATCATCATAAATGTAACTGATTACTTCATTGGCTAATTGTGTTCCTAATTCTTCGATTGGTTTATTGGATGCTTAATCGTTGCAACATGCTGGTAATAATCGTACCTTCTCCTTAAACCTTATAGTCAACATAGATTTCCAATATCTCATGTCATAAGAACTACCCTAATATCCATGTACCAATACAATGTAGTGTGCACTTTAATTGTAAGTTTTTTAGAATAAATCTTATTTGATGCTATTGTGTTTAAATAAGAAAGGATGTGTAGAGAGTGGTGAGAGTAGTTCTTTATAAATAATTCCTTTCCACTCACATTATTGAATATTTCCTCTTCTTTATTTTGCTAACTCATGATTGGCCCTACCATTTTCGGATACAGTTTCTAATTACTTAATTTCTGATTTATTTGTTATGACACAATTCATAAGTCTTTCTTTCATTTGAAATAGATATTCTTGTTCCAATTAATCTTACACTTTTTAATGATGTTATTTCATTAAACCAATAAACTCAACCCATAGAGTGTATAAATCATGATGCAATTCATGGAAATTCTACTTAACTGAATACATTACCTGCAAAATTTTCTTTTCATATTCAGGATTGTTAACTTCGCATTCATGTTTTGTTTAATATTGAAACTATCCAAGTTTTTTCTCATTTTACATCTTATGAATTTGCTTCTATAATTGATCCCTACAATCGAGTAGTATTTAAATGTATTGATCTATGTTTGAGGTAAGTAGAAAATTTTTATCGAATGTAATGCTTGTTGGAATCGATTGGATTTGGGTTTAAACTAAACAGAAGTGGGCGGTATCAAATTCCACAGGATAGTACACTTTATTGTAAGTCATTGGATTGGTGATTTGAAATGTGGCTTTGGAGATTACAGTCATGTGAGGTCTGCAATTGAGGGCGACTTATTGTAGGTTATCCACGAAGAGATCTCCGAGAGCCTTTTTGTCGAGGAAGAGCAGTTCCATGACTATTTCTATGGTTGTGTTATCTTGAAATCGGAACACGCATCCTACATTAGTGGAAATTTCTTCATCTTCATAGCGAATAAGAAATCCTTGAGAATAGAAGTACATATCTTCAATATTCGGTTCATAGAATATGAATTTATGTTCGACGTCGTTGGTGGTGAATGGATCTAATTTTTGTGTGTCTATGGGAATATATGGTTATGCACCAGGCTAATTAATTAGAATATTACAATCGACAACCTAATTTAATAGATCCCTTGAGTGAAGAGATCGATGTTTTGGAATTTCTTTAAATGGACGAGTATTTCGATTGATGATTTCATATTTATAATATCACTATGATTAGACTGTTTTGATGAGCCATTCCATGCCTTCTTGGAGTCCTTCTTGGGTTTTGGCTGAGCAGGCAACTATGGACCATTGTCTATCATTGATTTTATTTAGATGCAGAGTATCGGAGATCTAGGTTAAGGGGAATTTACTTCATCGGCGGGTAATGCTTGAACGAGGTCTTATTTGTTGGCGAACACTAGCAGAGGTACTTTTTTGAGTTCAGATTCAGAGAGGAGTTTGTCGAGTTCTTTGCCTCCTTCCTCTAGACGCATTTGATCGGAGGAATCGATAACAAATACGAGGGCATCTGTATTTTCATAAAAATTGCTCCAATATTCTCTGAGTTTCTAGGTAATGAATATAGTACTTCTTGGCCTCCGACATCCCAGACATTTAATTTGAAGCCTTCATGTTGTAGGTTTTTGATATTGAAACCGTGTGTAGGGGCAATTTGATTGATGTCTTCATTGGAGAGTGCTTTGAGGATGGTTGTTTTTCCAGCATTGTCTAATCCTAGGACAAGTATCCGTAATTCTTTTTCTGATTTCTTGATCTTGCGAATAATATTCAACAATCCCTTAATTAGTGATCATAATACCATTTTAAGATTTACTTTTTATGTTTTTTTTAATAATAATTCATGGATATAGGGGTTTCTCGCCCTGGATGTGTGAGCTGCTCATATCTGGGTGGTGTACGCCAATGAGGGGTTCTTTGACGCGTCCGAGTGCTGCATCTCTGGCAGCGACTCTCTTCTTGGCTTCATTGACTTCTGCTTATGTGATATTAGTGTATCGTTCATCGGCCCAAATGGTATCTGGACGGAGTTTATCTCTGTGTCCATCGGCCCATGTTTTAGCAGGTACATCTTTCACTGTTCTGCCCTACGATACTTGAAATGGGTACTTTATTGTAAGGGGAGACTTGTAAAACTGATCTATATTGCAAAGTTTGAATTGCTTCAATTTTGTCAAGTTACTTCTTCTTTTCTTTCAAGCCTTCTAATGCCCATTTAGGACAGATAGCAATAATATTGTCAGCTTCTTCTTGACATTTTTCTGTTCCGTTGACACTTTGACATCTTCTGAAGTACTCTATTTATCTGACGCAACCTCTTGGTAGAGCTTGTGCTCTGATAGCTAAACTTGTAAACATGGGTGCATCTCTAGGGTAAGGAATGTAAGTACTTTCTGGTTTACCAGCCGTGACTTCCGAAATGTTATTCACTTAATGGGTCATAGTGAGTTGGGAAGAAGACACTCCAATTGACTCTATTGGGATAGGGATCGGGGAAGTAGAACTGATTGCCACTTCTAATTCCCATACCCATACGCTTTTGGGTTGGGATTTATTGCATGGCGAAGGGATTGATTGGGGCGATGGCTCTTCTCCATTTGGCAAGGGAGTTGTTGAGGAGGTTCTTCTTAACATTTAAGTATGGATAGTTGGTCTCGAAATACTCGATATCCAAGGGTTGTCCGTCTGGGTTTGGGTTCGACATAATAAAGATTTAATTATTAGTGTAGTCAATTTAAAATTTAAAAAAAGAAAATTATTACTATGTGCAAACACATCCTCAATGCTTAAGTAGCTATTCGTGCACCATGTTGTAAGAAGTATTACTTCCTTCAATCTTAGATGGTTTGATTGTGCAGAATGTCATGCAGAAATAGAAACACATCCCTTGACAAAGACAATTGAAATGGTATTTGCTTGTAAGAAGTGTAAGAAAGTGTTCCGTAAAGATATTACGGATTATGATGAATCAGATGAATATTGTCCACAGTATTTATAGTATTTACTTAGTTGCGACAACCATTATGTGATTAAGGCAGTTACGTAGGACCTTAAAGAAGTGGAGAAATTCGAAAAATTAGTTAAGGAAGTCAAATAATGATTTAATAAAATAATTACAATGACCTTCCTCGTAAAACTTCAACATTCTCCATTGATTTCCCTAAAATGATACCATTGTCATAGGTGACACTTCTATACTCGATTAAGTCATTTAAGTTCCGTTCTCCTGTTCGTACATACTTGTAATCTCGTTACTTATTAGAGGAAAACAAATGAGATAAAGGAGAGGCAAATGCTTCATAAAACTCTAACTGCAAAACTAACAACATAAATTTCAAGGACTCCATGTTAAGTGAAGCATAAGATAACGAGACGTCTATCTATTTAATGTAACGACAGAACTCAACAATTATGGGAGACCTTGCATTCAAAAATTCACTCAGAATCCTATGATTAGGGTTTGATTTAAGAGTTCTTCTTTGATCTATTAAAGGACTAGAACTTTATAGGGGATTACGAATTTCCACTAACCTGCAAACAGAGTTTTACCAAATTTAAATCCTATTTTATGTCAGCACTCTTTTACGAAGCATCCTTACCTAAATATATGCATAAGTTAGAGAATTTGAGAATGCCTCATTTGCAAACACTATCTATACATTAGGAATTGAAGGGTTTTTAGGGTTTGAATTAATTACTGGAAGGACTCTACAACAGTTTGAAAAAGGACATCACTATTAGAGAATATTTGGTAGGCAATTATGAGGATGTTAGGGAATAGTGGGTAGAGATAGCTACATAATTACTATAACCACAGGATTTACCTTAATTGTATAATTAGATATACAAGTATTCAGAGGAGAATCATTTGAATCATGTGCATTATTCGAATTTTAAGCATTTGCTATATCGTAACATGATTGAAATGAAGATATCAAAGAGAGGAATAAAGAAAGTATTGAAAATAGTGGATGCAATGAAGAGTGCAGTGATGAGATGTGATCGTGTGATGGATTTGGTGAAGAAAAATTGTACTTTATTTCATGAAGGTAGATTAGTATTTCTTGTATTGTATGGTATCTGGGCAGAAGAATGAGACTTTCTTCAGACGAGCGATTGAATTGATATTAGAGTACCTTTATAATAATGAGTTGCGTTCTTTGAAGAAGTAGGATTTGAAACACTTAATCATGGTCCATTAGCCGATGTATAAGGTGATATCAAGATTGAATGCATCACAATTACTGATATAGGATTTTTAGTAGGATCTGAATGCCATATTTTCGTAGAGAATTTACATAAAGCATCGATCTGTGGTTGAATTCTGTAATCAATTGAAACAAATTCCGTTTTTCATGCAATTGTATGATGTATCGTGTTAAATACTCTTAGGACTATGACGTGTAGGTGTAGGGACTATTGGAAACGGAACTTGATTTTGTATTGAGTAATAGGACATATTTTAGGAGGAAAGAGATAGAGTTAATACATTGTAACATGAACATTTCTAATGAAGTGTTTGATTTATACTTAATGGTAGTTAATTTATGTATGTAGAGATTGTAAGATTGTTTATAGGGAGTACCAACGAAGGCAATATTAAGTAGATTAGAATAATACAGAAGTTGGGTAGTGAAATAGTGATTAATTAAAATATGTTACACTTGTTATTGATTGCAGTTGTTTATGTAAAAGCACACAATGAAACCATTAGAATTCAAACACCAGGTAAGATTATCTTGAACATAGAATACGAATAGAATCTTAACAATAGTCGTAACATATTCTACTCCTGCATTATAACATCATATTCATTTTTAACTTAGAATGATGAATTGACATAGAAAACATTGGATACAATTATGGAAGCATACATGGACATTGAAGTATTGGAAGTGAGATTCCAGACTTAGCAGGAGGCTTGGAAGAGAATCTAATTAGATGCAGTAAAACATTGCTCTAATAGACAAAGTGTAACCACAGCAAAGCAGGTATTATTGATTTGAGATTAGATGTATGAAGAATTACATGGAGAAGGATTCAACATTACAAAATACTTTTATTTAATGAAGGGATTTGAGTTGACTACATATTATAATTAAACAGCAAATTTAGATTTTGATAAAGATGAAGAGACATTATGGGAAATTATTGAAGTAAATATGTACCTAAATTAAAGGATTTTTAAGCAAAATCATAATAAAATGCAGCAATGAATGATGAGATGAACACTTTTGATTATAATCCAGACTTTATGGAGAATCCATATGAAACTTAAGTATTTGGTTAATCCATTAATAATTCTTCATATTTGTCAATTATTCTATTTGCTTCTGTAGGAATTGTTTTTACAGTAATAATGATATTTGGTATATGATATTGTGATTATAGCTTATTATGCACTGAAAGATAGTCATAAGGTAGATGTAAAGAAGCCAAAAAAGAATAAGAAATAGAAATGATGTTTTTTAATAGTATAATAGTAATATGTACATCAATATATTATTTAATGAATTCTAAATTCTTTTGTTTCATCATTCCAAATAATAAGGTATTCTCCATCATCTGTCAATTAGCCCATATTATGTGAATGCTTACAATCAATTGGCTCTAATATCAGTTTTAAACTACCATTCTCTTACTTTTGAATGATGTAAACAGATCTGTAGTGTTTTTATATGATCAATTATCTTTTCCTATTGAATATTGTTGGAAAATAATAATCATCTTCTAGAGTGTCCTTTGGGCCAAGTTCTAAGATCGATTTTAAAACAATCTATTTATTTTCTATTTAAAACAGTACAGAAATGTTAACGAAGAAATGTTAACATAATATCTACGTATCGCTAATGAAGCTTAATCTGCTTCCATTGACGTTTTCGAACTCACTAATATATTCCCACTTTTAGTCTTACCCCTTCATCCACAAAATTATTTTATGATCATTAGAACAGGACACTAGAGCTGTTTCACTTAAATTTAAACTTAAGCACCAGATATAACATGTGTGTTTCTTTTCTAATGTATAATAGTATTCTATTTAATTATTTTAACAATCTACTTTCCAGACCATGATTAATTAGTCGTCTCCTCCTGAGATTAATTCATTTTCATTATTATTTAAAATTAGACATTCAATAGAGGTTTGAGGTATTGTTTTTGTTTGAGTGCTTATCCAATGGTCTCCTAATTGCTTCCAACTCAAAATCTTGCGATAACTACATGACACAAACCAATTTATCTTCTTACTAAACACTAAACAAAAAACAGAATTGTTATGCCCTTCAAGTTTTTATTATTCAATTATTTATCCCTTGTCAAACTTCCAAATTTTTATGTATTCGCTGCATCCTGCTGCCATTATGGTGCCAGTTTTATCAAAGGCTATAGCATAACATCGTTATTGTTATTTAACTGTATTAACGAGTATGAGTTTTTTGGGCACCTGTGGTTATAAGTCTTTAGTTTACGAAATTAGTTGATTTTTCATTATATTGAAAGAGGTAAGCTAATTTTAAAATAGTTATTTAAATAAATTTAAAAGTACACTTAAGTGTGGTTGAGCCATTTGTTTAGAATCATAGTTTTAGTGTAATTTATAAAGCTCTTAAATAAGATTTCTAGGGCTAATTGGTTCTATATCACTCATCCATTAATTGAGATTACTGACAATAGCATCAGTTTATTATATGACTTGTTATTTGTATTCCAGAATCTGATTTTATAATAATTACAAGCCTTACTTAAGAGTCTGTACTTTATTGTATTCTTCATTTAGCATCTCCTTAACTCTCGCAATTTCAATCTTTTTATTAGAAATATTAGGGTTAAGTTTGAGGCAAAATTAACAAACAAATGCATCATCAAAGGCAATTTTTCTATCCATAATCAAAAAATCAATTTTTTGATTATGCTTTGAGCAAATCAAGTTGCCATTTTCAATCTTTATATTTAAATTCATTAATTAAAATTTAATCTCAAAGTTTATTTATCAAGAACCATTATATAATTTAGAATGATGTAAATACATATGAAAAATTTGTACCTAGAAAAGTTAGAATATCCAACTCAAAAAAATTCGAAATAGCCTTTGTTGGATGTATTTAAATTCTATCAAGGATATTTTTTTGGATGGAATTCTTCAAAAAATAGTAAGTGACTGAAAGTTGTTTTAATATTAATTATTTAATAATGGCAATATGTATAATTTGTGATGTTAATGACACACTCTAATAATGGTATTAATTCCTCTAATAATAGCCCATAATGTAAGAAGGATGTTTGTAGGCTCTGTATAAAATATGAGGTTTGTGATGTTTGTTATTTGGCTAATTTCAAGTATCCGATTGTAATAATATAATTGAATTGTAGCAATATGAATAGCATCAGGCTTATATGTAAGAATAAAGATATTAACTCTCATCAATTTAGGAGAAAATAAACACATTGAATGAGGAGATATCATTAGTTTAGAGAGCAGGGGAATATCTGAGAAAGAATGCTAAAAGTGAATCCCACGAATCTCTAATGAGTGAGACGATATTGGATAAGTAGCACGAATTAGAGGATGAAGAATTGAAAGTTCAGCATAGTAAGCAGAGTAAAGAATAAACTTACATTAGTATTGGATGAGGTGAATTCTGAATTGAATGCTATGCAAAGTTAAAAACTGAAGTACACTACTCAAAACCAGGAACTTGATCTCAAAATAGCTGATGCAGAGCGAGAATACGAAATTGCTTAAGAGACAGGAAATTTGAAAAAGCAGTAGATCATGTAGATTTTGCAAACTCTGAAAAATAAAACAAGTCTAATTCGTGGAACTTATGACATGGAGAAGCATTATTCATAAAGTAATATGAGAATAACTGGAGCGCCAAAGTAGTAGAAAGCAATTTCAAGTGAAGAAAAAGTTTAATAAGGAGGGTATTATAATCGATATTTTAGTTTTTGTGCAGGATAATGCAAAATACAATGATATAAATTTAAATCTGCTTACTCACTTTTTCTTTGCGGCATTAGCATTTGTAGGTTTCTTGATTTGAACAGACTATTGTGGTACTTGGGCATTTGTGGGCATTTTCTCATTAACTATGTCTGCATTCCGAGCTAGATTGAAGTCAGCCAGGGCTAGCTAGATGTGTAGAGTACCATCAGTAATTGCAGATTTACCGGCAGTTAACATTCCTCGTGGTAATCTCTTATCTGGACATGCACCCTTCAATTTCATAATGCTCTCACTTTGCTCTCGTAATGTTCTTTACATCTTCATCATGGTGGCTACAAACTTTAATTTGCTCTTCAATTTCTCAGTACCTTTAGGTAAGGGAATGGTTACTTTTAGTAGCAGTACCACTGCTATTTGATCCTGTACTTGATTACTTATTAAATTGCTTATTTTGTTGTGTTAATTGTTTGAATTATTCGATGTCCTATTCATTTACATCTTGATCCTCTTCCCCCTAATCTCCAGCTTAAATCAGATTATAGAGCATTTCTGTGATCTTTTCAGCTACGAATGGTATGGACCATGTGAAAATGTCCATGAAATTGGGTAACAAGTAAGGATGTGGGGTGTATTGATATTATTGAATATTGAGAGTGTTGTTCTAAATATCGTGATTAGTACTTCGAATTTAATAACAGCTCCTCTATTGTTATAGACATCACAGTAGTTTGGTGCACTAAAAATAGTAATTACTACTGGGAAGTCTTATCCTCCATTCCATCTGTGCATTTTGTATCCATCGAGTTGGGCCTACTAAATGAATAGAGTACTTCATGGGCTCTAATTATGGATATGAGGTTGTTCCTTTGGAGAAACTTATTTGAAGCTTCACTCCCGAAGAACCAGCTGCAGCCTCTAACTTCGTTGCCTTTCCATTGGCCATCAAGATTCCCTTGATCTTGATCGACGGGATCGCTCCATAATAAATCGCAAAATAATCCGCTTCTGGGTGGTTCATGGTAGCGATCAAGTTTTTTGATATCGTCAATCTAAGGTGAGGTGGAGAGTTACAGTTTTCAAATCTGGTGAGATGCCCCCATGAATGGCAATGAATTTAGAATTAATGATGCAGGCTAATGGGAATAAGTCAAATGAGTCCATGAGCATGTCATACGTTTCTTGGTCGTATTTATATAAACCTAATTAGAGGGGCAGTACATTCATCTTTGAAATTGAAAAAGGCAGTAAGTTATCTGCATTCATGATTTCCTCTTAAAAAGTACACAGTATTGGGGTAGTTGATTTTGATGGCATACATTAAAATTACAACCTCAATGGAATAAGAGCCTCTATCCACGAAATCGCCCAAAAATAAATATCTAATAACAATGATCGTACTTTGTAGTTTCTGGGTTACCACCGACTTTGGGTTCTAAAAGTTTGAGTAAATCATAATATTGTCTTATATAAGAATAAAGTACCCATGGATATCGCCAACAACGGTCAGAGGATCTTGCAAATATAAAACATTTCCCTCATTTTCTCATAAATTCAATGAATACTTAAAAGTTTGTTACAATCTGCAACTAATTTAAATAACTCTTCTTTTGCTACTCTTCCTTCTTTTTGTAGATGATCTTTAAGCAACTTCCAATCAGGCTTATCTTTTGTCCATAATTAAATTACTTTTCAACTTATCTGGAAACATGAGATTCTTGGCTAAGGGTTTGTGGGGAGGTGGTTTGAGGGTTTTGACTGCTCGATCATTGGCTGGGTCTTTGAGGGGATCCATAATTTAATTATATAATAATTGAGGAAAATAGGTTTTTATTAAACTTACATTAATGTTAATATTGGGATTGTATTGTAGATGGAGAGAGGTCCTCTAACATTGATTTAGTAGGTATCCTGAATAATGTTGCATTAATCTCATAATCAATAACATATTTCATATAGTCTAAATTATCTTGTTTAAGCACTCCAAATCGCTAAGATTTCACCGTTCTCTGTTAATGAACCGTAATTCTACCAACTTTAACAATCGATTGTTTCAAGAATTTTGAAATTACCATCGATTTATTTTTTTATAATATAAACGTATCTGTTGTGCTTTTCGATGATGATTTGTCTTTGCTTATTATAAATAGTAGGGAATAAGAAAAGATCATCAATTGCAATATTTAAATTGATATCAAATTTCCTATGATGCACAAGTTTGTTATTCTCTATTTAAAATACTTGAGTTTAACTCAATTTTTTTGGTTAGAATAATATTTAGGTATCGCTAATAAAGCATATTCTACTTCCATCACTAGCTTTGATGTAGCTTGCATATTCCCATTCATAGTCTTTAATCCATAAGATTATGGTTTCATCAAGACTACATGAAACCAGTAATGTTTCACTTTAATTTAAGCTCATACTATTGATTCCTTCTTTATGTCTATTCTCAAATGTATAGCTATAATTTATTTTGTTAGTTAAACAATCGACTTTCCAGACATTGATTGTGTGATCTCCGCTTGATGATATTAATTCTGTCTCATTGTTATTGAGAATGATACAACTAATATATTCATTGTGATATTTAAGTGGTTCAGTACTAGACCACATGAACACTAATTCTTTCCAACCTCTAATTGTTGAATCACTGCTTCCTGAAACAAACCAGTTTACTCTTTTACTAAATACTAAGCAATTTATTAATTGTGTATGTCCTATTAATGTTTGCAGATCAATTATCTTTTCTCTTTCAATATGCCATAATTTGATGTTTTGTTCGCTTCCTGCAGCCATTAACGATCCTTATTTGTTAAAAGCAATAGCATGGCATACTTCTTCTTACTCGAATGGGAGGAGAGGTTTTATAATTAATCCTTGCTCTACTTCTTAGATCTTTATGATTCTTTTTTAAGTAAGAGATTAATCATCAACAATATATTTACTGCATTTCTATAATTCATTCAAATAAGGGAGTTTGCTGAAATGTATTTAGAGTTTTTTCATTATGGACCTTTTCGTGTATTCTATTGATTAATCGTGTTAATCTAAATGTAAATCTTAAAGTGACTTATAAATGCTCTTGGGCTTATAGTCGGGGTGCAGTAGATTCTTGATTCCTTCATCGATGAGTCCGATCATGAATTAAATTGTTTGAATTACTTTATTCTTGTACTCAATTAAGTCTGTAGAGAATTATTTCAAGTTATCTAAGAAAAGGTTTAATTTTAGGTCCTGTTTTTAGGATTCAAACTTTTCTCTTATTAGTTGTTTGACCTTAGTGAAAGAGATCGATTTTGTGCAAATTGTACTTTTTGTTTCGAAACATTTTTGGCAGAGTAGCGTTTCATGAAAAGGGACATCTTTGTCTAAAATCAACATCGTAATCTTTTCCATATGTTTGGTACAAACCAAATCCTCGCCTTCCTCTAAAATATGTAAATCCATTAATTATTTTATATATTTATCTAATAATAGTTCTTTTTTATTATTTTGTAATAATTATGAATTACTATAAAAAGTATAAAATGTTATAGAAAATCCATTTAAATAACATAAAGATATGGATTATTTATTTGATTAAATATGTAATGAAGATATATGTATTAGTTGTTCATCATGATAAAATGAGATAATTATATAAATAAAAATCATAAAGTTAAATCACAACAATTAATATGTCCATATTAATTACAATTTAGACATAATGCATCTGGTATTTTTTATGTTTATACATTACCCAATATACCACAATCAGTATCTTTATGACTCACTTTACTACAATAGGGGCAATAGGATAAATAAAGTTATGCCTAATTATAAAATATTGATACCTTGCAATCTTATTTTCTATGTCCATATTAATTGCATCTAAAACATGATATATTGAGACACTTATCTCCTGAGTGTCCAATTCCTAAACAATAATTACAAGATATAGATTATTATTCAGTACATTATTTTTCTTAATGACCCTTTTATTTACATCTGTAACAGTATTGAAATGGATTTTATTGATAATATCTATTCATGCCAAGATCTAGTTAATCTATAAGATCTTATCTAGGATAATACTGATATTACTTTAAGCCATCTTCCTTAATTTCTTCATCTTAATGAGTTTCTTTTAATAATAGCATTTCTATTTTTTCTTCAAGATTTTTAGTTGAAGTTTTTTTCCGATGTCCATTTTGTTCATATTCTATTAAATAGTCTTTTTGACATGGTTATGGATCAATGATGAAATCAAGTAGTTTTGTTTAAATTTTATCTTGCTTGAATTTTTATTTTGAAAAGTGTGGTAATGATTTCAAACTTCCAGATGAGGAACTGGATGATGAACTGCTACTGCTGCTACTAGTGCTATGTTTTCTCTTCTTTTTATGTTTATGCTTTTTATCTCTTGAATGTTTGATTGATTTATCTTTAGCTTTCTGATATTCAGAGTTAAGTTCTTCTAATGCAGCTAATTTGATTTATTACTTCATTAAATATTAAATACTTAGATTCTAAAATTTATGCAATCATTCCAAACAGACATTGTTACAAATTATTATAATATATTTTTTAATAATTAATCAATTGTTTGCAGCTCTATGAAATTTGATATAATTGACATTTTCCTCTTCTTGTGATTGTTATTGCTATTCAAAAGGTTTCAAATCATAGATTTATTGTTGTATTTATTCACTTTTTTCAAAATCCCTTGTAAGTGCTAAGTTTAATCTGCATATTTATTATTCATTATTTGATACTCTTTATTCAAGTGCTTATAATGTTCTATATAATGATTAGTGATTACCTAGTAATTAATTCTAACTAACCACTAATGTTATCTAATTAAGTGATTACTTCAACTGGGATTTCTTCTTTATTCATTTGAACACTCTGGTTGAATTCACTCTTTTTATGTAGACTATTATCGGCATTTGAATACAAAACAGTATCCTTTTGTTTGGGGATTGAGGGATTTGATTATTGATTAACATTTTCTTTTTGTTATGTTACTTATCCTGTGGGTTGTGTGGTTTTCTTAACTGGTTTTTATTTCTCTTCAAGTGATTCTTATCCACTATTAACCCAATTGGTATTCCATACTAGGATCATGCTATCTGAGCCGCCTGTGGCAAAGTAATCGCCATGATTAGAGAATGCACAAGCAGTTGCTTATCCATTATGTCCATAGAGGGTGTATGCTAGTTTTCCCATTCTCAAATCCCATACTTTAATTTTGCTATCGGCACCTGCAGTCATTGCAAATTACCCGGATGGATGAAATTTCAAATCTAATACTGAGTCTGCATGTGCATCATAATGTTGTATGACTCTCTTGGACCTGACATCAAATAATTTGAGTTTTTTATCATGTGAGCAAGAGCCTAGAATAGTTGAATCTGGTGAAAATTGAACTTTATAAACAACTCCAATGTGTTCGTTATATCGCTATGATTCTTTCCTCGATTCACAATCCCAAATGACAACAGACTATCATCACCTCCAGATGCAACAAGTCTAACATCTTATGAGAAAACAGCACTTCTAACCCAATTGGTATGTTGAAATCCATATTGAAATTTGCGATCGTTAACAGACCATATTTTGACTGATTTATCATCACTTGCACTAACTAACAGTTATCCATCGCATGAGAATTGTACACTTCTGACTGGGGCAGAGTGAGCTTTGATGACAACTGAGCTTCCTTCAACTGTGTTGTTCCATAATCGAATGGTTTCATCTTTGGCACATGAGGCAATAAGGAGTCCGTTGGGTGAAAATTGAACATCACTAACTTATCCTTTATGTCCCATGAATCTGTAGATTTTCTTTTACTTTAACTGCCAGACTGATACGATGCCATCATTTGAGGAGGAAGCAACAGATTTTCTAAAATATAAAGTAGAATTACAGTCCGGGATGGAAGGATAGAGCAGTGATGGCATCTTTGTGTCCTTTAAGAGTTGTAAATAAAGTGGGATCGTCTTACATTATTTTTGAATTCAAAATTTTATATTGTATGATAATATTAGAAAATAATAGTATCTATGATAGGCATTTCGAGGAATAATATTTAATAAGCAAACATCATGATTATTTTATCTTGTTACAGACATGAAAGACTTGAAAGTGGGGGTACTACGAAAAAAAAAACAAAAAGATTAGATTTTTTCAATCTAAAATATAGGGATATGAAAATATATATGATGTATCTGAAATTTTTAAATAAGAATTTATAAAATGACATATTGATTATTATTATGAATAAAACTTGAAGACTTAATTCAAAATAAATTATAAAAAAGAAGAAAAGTGATAAACACGAATTCATTTATTCTTTAAATATAAATCTAAAACTACAATTGCTGCCATACTTTCAACAACTGGGACAGCTCGACTAACAACGCAAGGATCATGACGACCAGTTGCTGCTAATATAACATTTTCTCCATTGAAGTTGCTGGTTTCTTATTCTAATCCAATAGTAGAAACAGGTTTAAATGCAACTTTAAAATTAATGTTATTTCCATTTGTAATTCCCCCAAGTGTACCACCGGCATGATTGGATAAGAATTTTAAATCTTTTAATCTATCATTGTGTTAGCTTCCCTTTAATTTAGTACCCTCAAACCCAGATCCAAATTCAAATCCTTTAGTTGCAGGGATGCTTATCATAGCATGTGCAAGTACTGCTTAAAATTTATCAAAGCAAGGTTCTCCTAGTCCAGGAGGACATCCTTTAATAACACATGTAACAGTTCCTCCTATGGAATCCTTTTCCAACTTTACTTATTCAATTAATTTGACCATGTTTAGAGCTGATTATGTGTGGGGGTTGCGTATTTCATTTTAATCTATTTCCTATTATGTCGGTGGATTTTGGAGATACATTTCTTGGATATCCTTTGGAATTTCAATATCTCCAACAGAACTGACCCAAGCATGTATGGAGATTCCTAAAGTATTCAAGTATTATTATGCTAAAGCTCCTCCACAGACTCGACCGATAGTTTCTCTGGCAGAAGATCTACCACCTCCACTTTCTGCTCTAATCCCATACTTAATTTGATATGTTAAATCTGCATGTCCAGGTCTGGGGATGTTGTCAAATTATTTATAGTCTTAAGGTCTCATGTCTTCATTTTTCACATATATCATGATTGGTGATCCGAGAGTAATGTTTTGAGTGTTCAATCCACTGACAATTGTCAATTGATCTGCTTCTTGTCGTTAGGTAGTCAATCTAGTTTGTCCAGGTTTTCTTCTATTGAGTTGTACTTGAAGTTATTCTTTATCAATTTTGAAATTGTGAGGAAAGCCATCGACAACGACGCCTACCCCTAGAGAGTGTGATTCTCCGAATGTGGTAACCCGATATCTATCCCCAAATGTACTCATTATTAAATATAATGAAAATATTGGAGTAATTGGAATCAGCAATCAAGTCCAGTGATCCTGTTACGAGAACTTTACCTGTCTTGAAGTGTATAACGAATGCATTTCCATTTCCGGACTTGCATGTTTATGTTAAGGACCCTAAGTTAGTGAAATTGCTTCTAATCATATAACCATTGCTCCCAGAGGCAATAGACATGATATTGGGATAGTTGTTGGATATATTTAAGGGTAGTTAGGAGTGGATAAAGGGATGTTGTAAGTCGATAGAGGAGTTTGCGATTCTAAAATAGCCAAAGTTTTATGCAATTGAATATTTTGAATAGGTGTTATATTAGGCATCGTTATTGGGAGTAGAATTAGATGATATATGTTATGGGTTTATAATATTTTTGAAACATGCAGAATCAGAGAAAATGGTGCTTCATATCATGAATAAAATTGAGGCAGTAAAGGAGGAATTTGGTTTTGCAATTAGATCATTAAATTAATTTAATGAATTAGTAGAGTCAAGTATTATTGAATTAATTTAGCTGTTTTATAATTGTATTAGGAGGAAAGTAATAAAAATACAGATGAATAACATTTTAGATCAGTAGCTATTGGGTTGTAGGAGAGTTAGAATAGGAAGACCTTACGCCACTAGAATACTGTTTCATCGCCATCAATGAGATCGCCAGCTGTATCGAGATAGAGAACAGAATCATTTGGTTCATTGGATGATGAAGTTAATGATCTGATGAATTTGGAAGAAATACTGATCCAAGACAAACCTCGTATTGATTCGGATTAGGCTGAGTATTTTAAATCGAATGAGAGGTTGTAAAATTTAATTTACTTTATCACTGATCCTTATGCATCATAACCGAGTTTAATATTTGATACTGATGCATTGGCTGATTAAGTGATTGGGTTTGATGAGATTAATTATAAGCGCTTTAGAAATATAAAGATTGATAAACTATTCACAATTAGATCATATAAAGCATTGTTATTTCTTACAGATTTACATAATTATAAACTATTATTAGAATCAAATTCACATCTGACATAATTTATATGTAAAATGATTGCTATAATTAGTTAGATCAGTATCTGGTTTCTTGTAGAATGCATAATCAATAGGTAATATAACACATATGGTTGCATTGATTTAATTTTATTTGAAGAATGATACAAAGGATACTGTTTATTATTTTCTATATTGTAGTCTACCATTTTAATTTTTGGATTATATATGTATTATTAGTAGTAATTAGATAATCCTTATGTTTTTGATATTTTAATGAGATTTATTGATCCATAGAATTTAAGAATCCCATAATAATTAAGAGATGAAATATGGTTATTTTTGAATAGTTAAGGGTTTATACCTTATATCATTAATAGAATCATAAACAAAGATTATATGGGGGTGAACAGAAAGGAGTTTCATGTATCGAAGGAGGGATTCAATATTTTAAAAAGAATTTATGATATGAAGATAATAGGAGGTATGTTAAATTCTACATTAGAGGAGAACGCATCTGATTAACATACATATAATTTAAGTTCCAATTTAGATTAGTATCTTGGTCCATTAATGCCAGGTAAGACTACATAATGGAATTTAATAAAAAGAAAAACTAGACAACTACATGCAGCTTAATCATAAACTTATTAGAGAAGACATTCAGGACATGGGTTAACTGGTAAATTTAATAAAATTATATTGGCTGAGAATATATAAATAAGTGAATTAAATGGTAGTGGTAGAGATATAGATAGATTAAAGGATATTGTTACATATTATTAAGATAATTAAATAGAGGGAGAAGATCCTCCAACCCCAATATTAGGTTAGACGCCTAATAGTGAAAAAGAAATTAAAAAAACTACCTTACATAGAAATCATTTAAGTGAATAATTATATTCAACTGATTTCCTGAGCAATAAATAAGAAATGAAAACATCTGGGATTACGAAGTCAACAATAATGGAAAATAAATCTCTGGACATGAAGTTTCCATCCTTAAAATAGAGTGCTAAATTAGGAAATCCTTTATCAAGTAGAATTACTAGATAATCTAGTAAATAGAGTTAAGAATTAGTATTTAAGAAAAAGAAATCATTAAAAATTGATAGTGTCGAGGATATGTCGACAACATTTAAAAAGCTTAATAATCCAATAACATCTCCAACATCTGCTTCTAAAGTTCATTTATTTTATCCAAATAGTGATACAAGTGTTATAGATAGAATAATGAAGGAAGAATTGGAAGAGTATATTCACTTAAATAATGAATAAGTTTCATTGATTCATAGTTAATTTCTAAAATGCATAATAGAATCATATAAAAGTGTACCTTACAAATATGGTAGTTAGACAAGTTGCTTTCTTTAATTAATTGATGAAAAATTTACACTTTTTGAAAAATTATTTCATCATTATACATTGAAAATAATAGAATAAGATAATGGTAGTGCATTAGAATGTGGATATATAATAATAGATGTATTAAAGAAATTAAATTAATGTAACAATCTATTTGAATAATGCAATAAATTATATAGATAGTAGATTCCTCGTTTATGTAGAGATATTGTTTTATTGCATAAGAGATAAAAATTTCCAGAATAGATTAATCTCTAATCATATACTGTTAATGCAATAGGAATATAGAAATTAATGATGTTTGAAATCTTAAAACTGATGATATGTAATATTAGAGTAAAATACTCGAATATATTCCTGAAATTGAATGAGACAGCAATGCATGTATTGATATTGGAATTTCACAGTAGTTTTCATAATGCAATCTACTCTAGAATCTTTTTGGAGTTAGTGAGACATCTTTTTGTTTATGCATCTGATAAATAGCTGTTGAGTGTGGTGTTTAAGGTTAATTTAATTGAATCAATACATGCAGCATATAAGAATACAGTTATAAATAGAGTAGTGATTAAAGATTGGAACACGAGTAGTATATTTATTATCTTTTTAATTGAGTGCACTAATTGTAAATGCATTTGATTTGAGGGAGGATTTAAAAACATTGAGATAGTCTGTGATAAGGTTGTAATCATATTAAAAATTGAAAGAATTTGTTTAACTATGTCAATGTAAATTTGACACCAATTTATATACATAGAATTTGGTGGCAGCAGAATAATAATTAGCCAAGATTAGATCATGATTATATATATACTGTTTAATGTTATCAAATGCCTTTTTTGTCTTGCATTTCTAATTGTGACTTGCTCAAAGTCACACCTTTAACTCTTTCATGTTTTTATTGTGCTGGTTCAGGTACTTTAATTGGTTTTAATTACCAGATATCATCTGCATATTCTTGAATTGTTCTATCACTGCTAAATTTATATGATCTGATTGCGTTATAAATACTTCTTTTAGCCCATTCATTTGGTTATCTATATAAATCATCGACCTAAAATTAGAGGATTTATTACTTATTGTTATGCTTTCAAATAATCCTTGAAATCTTATCCAACAAGATAGTTGTCATTCTTAAACCTGATACTATCAACAATCCATTTAAGTTCATTATTTGTTCCAAATCTTCCATTATCGATTTCTTGGAAAACTCTGAGTAATTCTGCTGGGAAATATTCATGTGGATCAGTATTTCTCATTTTCTCTTTCATGTTATCGACATCTTCAACTTAAGTACCAAATATGAATATATTATCTCTGCCAACAGCTTCATCGATTTCAACATTGGCTCCATCCAATGTACCTAATATGAGACATCCATTCATGATGAATTTCATGTTTGAGGTTCCTGACGCTTCTGTTCCTGCAGTGGAAATATGTTGAGACAATTCGGCAGCTGGAATGATGATTTATGCATTGCTCACATTATAATTAGGCATAAACACTACTTTGAGTAGATCTCCAATTTAATGATCATTATTGATCACATCAGCAACTGAATTGATTAACTTTATAACTCTCTTTGCATTTACGTATCCAGGAGCAGCTTTACCTCCAAAACATACAGTTCTTGGGACAACTCTCTTTCTCTCTTCTGGTGTTGCTTCCTTAATAGTGATGTATCTATGAATCACATATAAAATATTCATAAGTTGTCTTTTGTATTCATGAATTCTTTTAACTTGAATATCGAATAATGAATCGATATTTAAATCAACTTAACATGTTTTTCTAATCCAATGAACAAACTTCTCTTTGTTTTCAAGTTTAATCATTTAGAAATCCCTAACAAATTGAGGATCATTCACATTGGATTCAAGTTTAGTCAATTCTTCCATTCTCAAAACCCAGTTATCGTTACCCAAAACTCTGTCATAGAGAGCAGCTAATGCAGGATTTGCACATCTGACCCATCTTCTTGGTGTGACACCATTGGTTTTATTTTGGAATTTATTTGGATGCATCTCGAAGAATTCCTTAAAGATTGTGGTTTTGAGTAATTCAGTATGGATTTTAGCTACGCCATTAACGAATTTTGATCCCACAATTGAGAGATTTGCCATTCTGACCTTCTTTGTTCCTTCTTCATCGACAATTGATAGTGCTCCCAATTTGCCCCAGTTGTTTGGATACTTTTATTGGACTTTCTCTAAGAATAGGAAATTAATCAAGTAAATGATTTCAAGATGTCTTGGTAAGAGTTTCTCGATTAAGGGAACACCCCACTTTTCCAGTGCTTCTGGGAGAACGGTATGATTTGTGTAATTGAATGAACGTGTAACGATGCCCCAAGCTGTCATGTTATCTAGTTATTCGATATCGATGAGGATACGAAGTAACTCAACTATGGCTAGTGCTGGATGAGTATCATTGAGTTGAACTGCTACTTTACTGGGGAAAGCATTCCAGTCTAGGACCTTTCGTCTTTTGAATCTCCTCACGATATCTTGCATGCTAGCAGACACAAGTAGATATTGTTATTTTAGTCTAAGTTCTTTGCCGGCTTCAGTTGAGTCATTGGGATAGAGGACAGAAGTGATGTATTCTGCTTTTTATCTTTACTCTAGTGCCTTGAAGTAATCTCCTGTATTGAAGCTACTGAAATCGAACTCTGATGCGGGATGAGATTTCCAGAGTCTGAGGGCAATGGTATTTTGTGTATTATATCCTGGAATGGGTGTATCGTATGCTCTGGCCATGATGGTTTCTCCTCCTTCCCAGACTGATCTCTCGACTCCATGATCCCAGACTTTCTTCACAAATCCATAGAATCTGATCTAATATTGTACATCTAATCTTTCAATTTCCCAGGGGTTTCCTTGATTGAGCCAGAAATCTGGTTATTCGACTTGATAGCCTTCCTTGATCAGTTATTTGAATATTCCGTAGGTATACCTGATACCGTATCCAAAGGAGGGATAATTGAGTGTGGCGAGTGAGTCGAGGAAGCAGGCAGCCAATCTTCCTAGGCCTCCATTTCCGAGTGCTGGGTCAACTTCTTCATCGTAGAGCTCTTCCAACTTATATCCTAGTTCTTGGAGTGCTTCTCTATAATCATCTTCTAAATCTAAATTGATGAGTGCATTTTGGAGACACCTTCCAATGAGGAATTCGAGTGACAAGTAATAGATGCGCTTGGCATCCATTTGATGGAAATGTAGATTGGTATCATTGAAGGCTTCAATGAGTCTATCTCTGACTGAATGGGATAATGCTTAATAGCTATGAAATTTGGAGAAATCAAATCTTGTTCTGGCTAAAGTATATTCAACATGATGAACAATCGATTATTAAAGAGCTACTTTATCACTACCTTGGTATGATTCCATTAATTCCCAAATTTTAGAGGTATCTCTTGGACTGGCTTATAAACCAAATGATTCGATTTCTAGATAATGGTTAGAATTACGATATTCAGGTCTATACATGTTAGAGGGACTACCACCAGGTTAGACAGTTGCTCTTCTGGCATTCGAACGATGGGCACCTGCTTAATTCATATTAATAAAATTGATGTTGATTTAATTATATATGATTCTAGTGATATAAATTATAGTTAATTTGTGCTTTCTTTGAATTATAATTAAATAACTCCAGAACAAAATATATCAAATAATAAATCAATAATAGATTATTTAAAGAACTCTAAATTCTTCTGTTCCATGAATAAATTTTTTACAACTTCATTTTCATACTAACATTTTATTACACAGACGTTGTGTTGTTCGACCAATAAAATCTTGGTAGAGAAGAAGATTGAGAAAGTATAATTTCCCTTCACCAACTTTCCCAATAACCATGAAGTTCTTCTCTTCAGACAAATTATTTTGCTAGATATTTTAAGAGTTATGAAAAGGTATTTGTAATATTCGCAATTAAATAATTCATACTATAATAATTAACTATATAACTATGTATTATAATTAAAGGCGATCTGTTAGTCTCGAATCAAAGAAGCCTCACACAAATTCTACATTTAGAACAACATAACTCTCGACCCCGAAGAAGGATTTGGGTGAAAAGCCATTTTCGGCAGGGAAGGAATAGAAACTGAAATTGTTCCGGAAAATATTCGGTGTAAAGTAGCCAAAGAAGACTGTCATGGATTTTTGTGAGATAGAGTCTCCTTAGATTTGTTAATCAGTGAAATTGGATAAATATGAGTTCCCTTCTTGGTTGAAGGGTAGGACAGACTTTATGAAACTGCGTAAATCAAAGTACTTTGATTATCATTTGAAAGTTTTTTCGATTTGTGAATAGGAGTAATCGTAATCTAATATTAGTCCATTTAAGAGATCGGAGGAATTGAAGGAGATAGTGGCTAATTATTTGATAAAGTTGGATTTCTTTAGATTGATGCCATTGCCGATGTTGAAGTAGATATCTGGTAGAATGTTGGCTCGAACATACGAGGAGAATGATATAATATGTTCGAAGGGTGATAAGGGAGATTGCATGTATGTAATTTTTGAAGGTTCTGTTGAAGTAGTGGGGAAGAACAAGAAGATGGGTCCAAATAGTATATTAGGGAGGAATGCATTGGATACTGATTAGCCACGGAATGCAACTTTGAAGGCTTTGTGTCTTACACACCTACTGTTATTGAGTCGTATTGATTATATTACGATACTTGGTAACATAATGAAATTGGAGAGTGTGAAATAGGAGTAATTTATTCGTAGTCTTCCCTTGTTTTAACACTTTAATGATGAGAAATTGAAGGCATTTTGTTCAGGGTTGTAGGGGAGATACTTGACACCATAGGAGAACTTGTATAGTGCAGGTGATTTGGTGGATCATCTATATATAGTGAAACATGGTGTATTGGCGAAAAGAGTTGTCATGGATCTTGAGGATTAGAATAGATGGCCAATAGTATTATTTAAGTAATGCGTAGAGTTAAAAGAAGTGGATGAGTTAAACGATAACAAGAACAATACAATTTAATATTGAGTATAGTACTGGATAGATTGTAGGCTATTTTGATGTGATTGATTCTGAATTTGATTCAGAGAGAAAGAGAAATGAGACAATTGATGCATAGACTGATTGTTTCTTGTTATATATCTCGAAATCGTAGTTCTTTCATGGTATTTTGTTAAATTATTTAGTGTTTAAATAATCTGATATTCAATTCTTTCATAATTATCATATGTAAAATACACCAATGACATTTGAATAATTAGTAAAGAGTACAAGATAGAAGGAAATTGAATAAAAGTAGAAGACTTAAATCGTTACATAAGCTATATACTAACATTTGAGATAATATTCATTTGATTATACAACTCTGAAGACAAAGGAATAAAAATACTAATAAATTGTATAGAATCAAATAGAAGCAACGAAAGAATTTAATAGTCAATTTAAGATTATAAGGAGAGATAAGCATTTGAAAATACTAACCTCTTAATATGAATGAATTTATAAAAATAATTAATGAATAGAGTATTCAAGGTCAAAACAAGAGATTATATAAAAGATGCTATAGATATCAATAATTTGAATTTTCCTTGGAAATTTAATGGGTATTTCGTGTGACTATGTAGATTCACCCATGAGCCTATTGATGGAAAACTTTAAGGATTTTATGATTGGAGAAGGATAGTGAATCAAGAGAAGTTGGAGTCTATGATGTAGTTATATTTTCAGAGAATTAATGAGGGATCAGCATTGAGATTGGAGAAGATTGTTGAGCACTCTCTTATGGCATAAATTCACAGAGAATTGTCAAGGTATAAATAATAATAAAATTGATTTTAGCATCACAAATATAAGCTGACATTTAATGTTTAATGCATGGACTTTGGTGTATATAATGTGGAGAACATATTCAGAGTTGGAGTTTACTTGGGGAGACAGAGGAATAAGCCTTTGGAAATGAAGCGTAATGTATAATCTATGCAGATTTCCAATAAAATATCAATGGTCACGATTTTTTGTGTGTTTGGAGAAAGAGACCATATGCAACTGATAAGGCAACCTTATCTCTAATAATTGATGTTGCATTTAAGACAGAGGGAGTGACATAGATCATGAGTGGAAATGAGATAGTTTATAAATCCACGGAAACAGAGTTGCACAGATTGAGATTAGAGAGTGAAATAATGAATTGTAATTTCATAAGTGCAAAGAATGAGGAACCTAATCTTCGAGATATGAAGAGAATGGATGATAACTTACATATAATAGATGTGGATGAATTTTTGAAGGGAAATAATTATATAAATTATTTATGAAGAAATCAATTAGCAGTTCCTCATATAGCTGCTATCGTTTGCATAATGATTCAACTAGGATTGATTCTTTCCCAGATTCTACAAGGGCAGCTTAAATGAACATAAGTTAATATGAGGATTCATTGACATAAGAGGTTTTTATTTCTACAGCATATGAACATATTAAAGAAGTTAGGGTAATCGTTATATTTAGTTAGGAATTGATTGTTAATTCAAGATAGAGTATGAAACCATTAAGATTATCAATAAGTTAATTAAAGTAATCAATATATACTCTTGAACATTAACAATAAAAAGATCTAATTAACTTGGAATATGAAATAAGTACATAAATTCATAGATTGAAGCAAGTAAAAATATTATTGTAAGCTAGAAAGTGAGTTAATTTTAGATACTATAGAATGGAGAACATACTTTGTTATAAGAGTAATTATCGAAACTGTAATATGATGATTAAGAGATTATTTAAGATATTGAAGCCATAGATTTTAGAATTAAAAATATTACTCCATAAATAGGATAATATACATATTAATTTTATGAATGATCATATTGATCTAATAACTTTATGCTATTTTATATATTGCAATAAAATATTTATTTATAATTATATTCAATATTTATTCTTCCGATGAATTTAGAACTTTAATAATATTATAAGGATTAAAATTATTCCATTCTTCTACTTTAATTAATTCGATATTAATTGTTCTTTATTTAAACTGGTAATTAAATAATTGAAACTTACATATTATATAAATGACAGTCCAATTCACAGACAATTAAAATTATGATATCTAAAAGGATATTCTCTTAATTCTCCTTTATAATCGATTTTAGATAGTCTTATATTGTAATATTAGTACAATTATATAATTTAAATAATATTAAAATACAGTCGTTATGCGTTCTCCATCTTTGTTTTCACCTGTAAGATTTGAATATATAGTAAGACTAAATAAGCAAGATATGAAAAGTAAAGTGGTCCTTTTTAGACATTTCAAACAACAAATCAAGTGACTTAATTGGTTGATTTTCGTAAAGAAGTTCGAAACAATATCAGTTAAAGAGAGCCATTTAATGTGAAGGAGGATAAGAAGGCTATATTGCTGACGAGTTGGAAAAAGCATGAAAGAAAGAATACGTACATAATATTCAAATAAGTAGAGATGGCAATATTGCGAAATATATGGCTAAATCCTCCCCAAAGAAGAGTTTACCGGGTGGATTGAATATTGAGGAGATATTGTAATTTTTGATAATATGTGGAGTAGTTAGAAGAAGTATATAGATAGAAATCAATCTGCGAATGGATATTATTAATAGTAAAGAAAGGTTGATCAATTGTTTAAGAAGGACTTAAATGATTCCTTTACTAAAGATAATTCAATAACAAATTTGTTTAAAGCAAAGAGACCATCTTAAAATTACAAACCACGAGAGCCATCACCAAAGAATTTTGAGAGATATAGGAGTTGGGATACTAAATTAGATTTATAATTGAAGTAATTGAATAACTCAAAGGATTTGAGTTTTTACAAATACTAATAATAACCAATTAAGGAGCCAGTCTATGAAACTAGTAAACCAATACAAACAAAGGATATATTTAATGTGAATAAATTTAACAAATTTATTCGAAATTCATCACCACCTAAATTTATAGAGAAAATACCACTTACAGAAATAGTTAAAATGCAATCATATTTTGCATAATTACCAACAGCAGAAATAACATAAATTCCAAGAGGGTAATATATTAATTAATTTAGATATCTATAAGAGTTGCAGAACCTTTAACAAACCCTTTAACGTGTTGTTAAGTAGTCCTCATAAATAATCTGAAATTATCAAATATTATCAATGTGAAATTTACTATTAAGATGGTCTGCAAGTTCATTTTATTTAATAATCTATTTGCATCGAGTGCAAATATATCTTGATTGGCATTTTATGGAGTTACACTAATAAATTAGAGTGTCCATAACATATTTAGTTATGTTTTTATCATAGCTTCCGCAATTGAGGCAAATTGGAATTGGATCTTCTTTAATAACCTCAACAGGAAGAGGAGCAGGTTCTGGTTATTTTATTGGTTCAGGCCTTGCTTTATCTCTATCTACCCATTTGCCATCTTGCCATACACGGCATTCATTTGAAAGTGCATAGTTGTTCTTAAAATGGGCATCGTGATCCTAACTTTTCATAGATGGTTACATATGCTGATAATTTAATATCACAAAGAAAACAGAAATGTTATCCACATTTACATGTCATATAATTGCAACCACCTATTCTTTGAACATACACTCCACATTTTGGACATTTGCAAAGTGCTAGAGCAGGATTCTTTTTAGCTGCCTTATAAAGTTCTTCTTCCTTTGCTTCTCGTTTTTAAGCTTTTAATTGATCACAGGTTATCACTTTTGGATCGTGGTATTCTAGTTTACACTTAAAACAATATTTCTTATTGCACTTTTCACAAAATATATAATCTTATTAGTTGAAGGATTACCAGCATCTTTCCAAACAACAAATTTTTGATTACATCGATCATTAAAGCAATCGACCATTACTTCATAATTATCATTTCCTTGCACCATCAAATACTTAATTGCATTATCAGAGAAGTTTTCAAAGCTCTTTTAGGAAACAAGGTCCTAAAGGAGGACAGTATCAAATTAGATTGCACATTGTGGACAGCAATATGATTCTGGTTTTGCATCCTGTTCTTTAATCTTTTATTCGAAAAGTCCTTTCAAACAAGGTTTACAAAAGGAATGTTTACAAATAGGAAAAGTATATTTCTAGTCTATGGGACAATCTGAGAAACAGATGGCACATTAAAATTCTATCATCATGAATTATCAAATATTATCAATATGAAATTTACTATTTAAATGATCAGCAAGCTCATCATAGTAGATAATCTTCTTGCAACTTTAACATATCAATCTCGATGAACATTTACTAGACTTACACTAATAAATATTATTCATTAGGTATTAAGTGATTTTTTTATCGGAACTTCCACAATTCTAGCAAGTTAGTGTTGGTTCTTCTTTTGGAATTACAACAGGAGGAGCAACTACTACTTATTTAGGTTCTGGTCTGGCTTTATCTCGATCTATCCATTTGCCGTCTTGCCATACTCGACATTCTTTGGCATATACAGTATCACCCTTGAAATGTGAATTATGATCCTGAATTAGTATGATTAAATACAGCCTTAGTTAATTTAGTGTCGCATAAGAAGCAAAAGTTTAGCCCACATTTGCATGTCATAAAATTACAGCCTGCTATTCTTTGGATGTACAATCCACAATGGGGACATTTGCAAAGGGCTAATTTAGGGTCATTTTTGGCTTTCTTATAGAATTCTGCTTCATTTTCTCCTTTTAATTGTGCTTTCCATTTTGCACAATCAATTACTTTTGGATCATGATAATCGAGTTTGCATTATCGGCAGTATTTTTTATTGCATTTTTAGCAAAATTGATATTCTAGGTATGATGTTAGAGTACCTGCATCTTTCCAGATTATGAATTTATTCTAACAATAATCATTGAAGCAATCAACAACAATCTCGTAATCTTTGTCCAATTCTTGGATCATAAGATATTTGAGTGCTTAATCCTGAAAATTTTCAAAACTCTTCTTAGAAACGAGGTCTTGTAATAGGATTGTATCGAATTGGACTGAACATTGAGGACAACAATATGATTATGGTTTTGCGTCCTACTCCTTAATTTTTTATTCGAATAGTCCTTTTAAACAGGGTTTACAGAAGGAATGTTTGCAGATGGGGAAAGTATATTTCTAGGCTAGAGGACAACCTGAGAAACATATTGCACATTAAAATTCTATCATCATTTTAAATAATACTCATTTGTATTTACATTTTAAGCCCTAATCCACATGGTCAAGTATTGCAAATGCCTTAACTTCTTTTTTGCAAGCTAAACAAAAACTTTACCCTCTGCATTTTGCACTGCCACATTTCACAAATTTTTCATAATAAATCAATTAAGTGATTTCTTTTGATACACTTTAACAATTTGGACATGGAATGTCATTGTCTTTTTTAACAGGTTCAGCTTGGACAATCTTTTCTGCAGGTTTGGCTTCAGGTTTTGGTACACCTCCTTTGGGGGGATCAACCCAATTTCCGTCCTACCATATTCTGCAGGGACTATTGAAAGGATCATTGTTTTGCCAATGAGAAAAATGATACTAGTATGATAGAGTTAATTACAGCTTCAATAAGTGGCGCGTCACACAAGTAACAAAAATTTGCTTTACATATGCAATACATAAAATTGCACCCGCTTATCTTTTAACATGCATTCAAACATTTAGGACATTTGGCAACTTGGAACTTTTCCTTCAAGTCATTATACGTTGCATTTTTGTGTATTTCTTTTTGTACTTCACAAGAGATGCCTTCATGGAAGGGTAGTTAGCATTTTCTGCAGAATTTCTTGTTGCAGGTAGGACATGTGGCATATTCTAAATATAATTATTCATACCTGCATCTTTCCAAATAATATACTTTTCAGTGCAATTTTCATTTAGGCAATTTGTAAGTAATTCATACTCTTCTAATCCAAAGATTTTATTGAATTGTAATGCATGATCGCCGTATTTTTTATACAAATCAGCTGGTAAAAATTCTGGTAGAATATCTGGTGTGAAGAGCCTACCACACATGGGACATTTGAAATCCGACAGATCTATCTGGAGGTCAATGATCTTCTATTGAAAAGTGCCAACTAAGCATCCTTTGCAGCATTTATGAAGACAGTTTGGAAGTTCGTAACAATCAGCATCTTCATATGTGTCCATGCAAATAGGGCAAACAATCATATTCTATTAAATTTATATAGTTTAAAGAAATTCAAAATTACGAATTATTCATTGACTATGGGAAAGATTCTTGCCTAACTATGAAAGGGAATTAAAGAAAGGTCATGTTTGGAATCATGAACTATGATTATTGTGTTTCAATGCTGCCTGAATTGGTTAACATGGGTGGATTATCAATTTTCAGAGATTGAGATAGACTCTGGCTTTTGAATATTTTGGCAATTCCTTCTACGTAGGAGTAATACATAGCAGCAGCATATTCTAAATATAATTTAGGGGTACAATTTTGAATTTGCGAATTATAGAGGTTAAGATGTTATTTGACTTCTTCTTCATCTTCTTCTTTGACTTATAATTCATTTGAACTATGTGTGTCAGCAATTCCGTGAAGTACTTCTTTTTCTTCATGTTGTTTAATTTTCTTAATCTTGTCATCGGTATTTGGTATAATGTAGTAGGGATTCTGTATATTCATGTATTCTTTTCGTATAAATGAGTAAAATCTATTTTTGATCATGTTTTCCTAGGTTAATAATATAATACAGGTCTCCCTGAAAGTAATTTTGAAATGTCAGTCCAGCGTGATCCATATTTTTGGTAGGCTTCCATGACGATGATATCTTCTTCTTTGGTCCAGGGATCAGAGCGGATATCTGGGTTAAGTTTATTGATGAATCGTTCTCGAATTTGTTTGCCTGTTCTCCAATGCATGACACTGGCAATTTGTCCCCAGTTTCTTTTATGAATTTTGACAAGTTCGAGTAGTTGTCTGTCTTCTTCAGGAGTCCAGGAATGTCGGCACCGTTACTATTGGTAACTAAACTTACTGACACGGGCTTAATTCTCTTCCATCGTTGGGCACACTGAGAGGGATTCCTATTGTAAAGGTGCTTGGCCACTTCCTTCCAGTTGGTTCCGTAGTCTTGTATGGCGCGTTCTAGGAGTTTATCCTCTTTGGAGGTCCAGATTTTTCTATTTTGAGTTTTTTTTAAAACTCTTTCTGGTGACAATTTTTCTTCATCTTACCTACAATTTACTCTAATAATACATATCAATTAGCTCCATTGAAATTGTTAATAAAAATAATTATATTATCCCAAATCAGATTTGTCATCCTTATATAAGATTTGAAAGTATTAAATATTATTATATCTAATCAACAACATGAATCTTTTTATTGTGTTTCTTTCTTGCCAACAGTTGAATTCGTGAGTTTGACTTCTTTTTTTTCTGGTTCATTGAAGTTGGCCAGTTTAACAATCTCTAATTTAAATGATTCCTAATACCTGATGCCAATTGTTCGAAAGCTTACTAAATACCAGTTCCATCTTTGGCACTAGTTTCTAGATAAGCCATTTTATGTTCAAAGGCAAATTGTGCAGCTTCTTGTTTGGAGATCACTCTATCTTGTAGATCTATTTTATTAGCAACTAACATGATTATAATATTTTGGGTATTGGATTCTATGTCCTGGATAAGAAATTAAATACTTTTAGCCATTTTTCTAGATTCTGGAAAGAATGCTTTTCTGTGATGTCAAATATGAGTAATGCACCAGCGGCTCCTTAATAGTAAGTTTTTGTCAATGCACGATATTGTTCCTATATTAGAAACATAAATACTGCTCCACAAGTATCCCAGATAGCTAGTTTGTGATCCTTTCCATTTATATTTAGAGTTTTCTATGCGAATTCCACCTAATTATATATTTTGTTACTCCAATGGTAATTTTGTGGTCACCTTCGAAACGATCGTAGGCGAATTTGGTTAGAATGTTGGACTTTCCAACTCTAGTGTCCCCTTAATTAGATTCTTCATACCAACTAATACTATTTTAAAAGCCTATGGCTTCATATTTAATAAATAATATTTCACTCTACTTTTAAGTACTTATGCCTTTTGGCTTAGATATTTTATTGGGCTATGTCGATTCTTCTGATTTTATTGAGGAGATTCTTCCTTGATCTATATTGATAATAGTAAATCAATCCAATGATGGATAGCACTAAAGAATAGATAAAAATCTAATTAACTAAAATTATACAGCCCAAAAAGATGTTGCTTTTCTTAATATTCTTTTCCATTGATTGACTTATTTTGGTATTTTTTTGCCTTAATTTTTCCATTATTCTTCATTTAAGAATTGAGTGATTGATTCGAGTGTAAGGGGTCCTGTATATCGATACATTAGACTATCCATGTCGAAGTAAATGAGTTGTGGATATGATGGTACAAGAATTCGATCACGTACATCTTCATTCTCATAACTAATTAATTGCTGTTATACATATCGACTGCAGCAAAATAAATATTGGCTGTTTTGAAGTCTTCAGCTAATTTATCGTAGACTGGTACGAAATCCTTAGATGTTTAATCGTGTGGCATGAAAAAGAGTACTAGCCATGGTTTTTCCATTTTTTTCTCTGAATTCTCATATTTGAATTACCTAATTGCATTTGATTGAAGAAGTCATAGTCTCTGAGTGTGATGATTCTGTAGGAGAAGATCTTGGGTTTATCGGCAGCATAGCACATAAAGAATAGAAGGATCAAATACATGTATATTATTTTTAATGACTCATTTCCACAATCCATTGGCTTAGGCCCATTTACCGACATTGACGACGGCTCTAAACTTAGCTTTGCCCTTTTCCATTTTATCGAAAGCCTGTGGGAATTCCTCAAACTCAAATGTTTCAACAATTGGGTACACATTGTATTGTGCTGAGAATTCAAGCATTTCCTAAAATCATGGACAATATTACTTATGTTTCTTAATAGGATCCAATCAAGGAGCCAGCAACTCTAATTTAATTTAAGATGATGTATGCATGATCTAATTTGAAATTGACTTTTGAGGGTGGAGCACCAACTTGAATGTAGGTACCAGTTGGGGCAGTTAATCTTTAATGACACTTGAATACGTCTTCATCTTCAATGTATAGAGTATTGATGACGATATCATATTTTCCAGTTTCTGATTTGAGGGATTCCAAATTGATGGAACTTGATAACTTGCTTGCACCTAATCTTTTGATTTCTTATTCTCTGGTTGTGCTGGTAGTGAATGCAGTGACAGTCATTCCTAATTTGGCAGCATATTGAACAGCTAAATGTCCTAATCCACCAATTCCGATGACTGCGCATGTGTTATTTGGTTTGTACCATCTTTTGAGTGGTGCATAGACAGTGACACCTGCACAAAGTAGTGGTGATCCGAGTGCGTCATTGAATCCTAAAATAGAAGGAAATATTACCATCTGGAATTCTGAAGACCATTCTCTCTGCAACTTGAATATGAGTTGAGTATCCTCCAAAGTTGTTATCATCATAGAGTCCTATGTTTTGTGCACATAATTGATTATCTCCTTTAGTGCATTGTTCGCATGTTTGACACATCCATCTTTGAGGATTGCATCCAACTTTGTCACCAACTTTGAATTTATTGACTGTTGTTCCAACTTTCTCTACAACACCTACAACTTCATGTCCTGGGCAGCTTGGATATTTACTAGATAAGATTATTCATACATATATGGATCCCATAATCCTCTTGAATGAAGACAATCACTATGACATAAACCTGTGTAAGTGATTCTAATTCTCACGTCTTCTTCTCCAATGGCTTTATATTTATATGGGTATTGCACAGGTTCACCTGTATTCTGTAAAAACACATATGCAACAGCATCTGCAGTGTCCTTTGTCTCTTGAACTTCGTAGGATGAGTGAGGTGGTAATTGTTACATAAATTATTTATTTATGGGAGAAAATGATCGTTCCTCACTAATTATACTCCGAGTTCATGAATCACTATAATGATATCAAATAATTTTTTCTAACATTGTATAAAGGTAAATAGAAGTTTATATAAATAAATATATATTAAAAAATAGGCCCATTTTCTTGTTCATATATTTTAGATTATTATAATTAATAATGCCCAAATCGCACTCATCAAGTTCGTCAGGGTCATCTTCTTCAAGTGAGGAGAAAAAGAAAGTGAAGGAGTAAGTGATGAAGAAGTCAAAAGGTACAAAATCGAGGGATCGTTCTAAATCGAGAGATCGAAAGGCTCGAGTTAAGAGAGTTAAGAATATGTTGTTGGTGTAGAATTTATCTCGAAATGTGAATTAGGAGATATTGAATGAGATCTTTTCCACATATGGAAAATTAAGTAGTGTCGAAATGTAAATGGATGAATAAAATAATAATCTGCCATTGCAATTTGCGTTCATAACATATAGTGATGAGGGTGATGCATCATAAGCTACTCAATACATGAATGGAGCGATAATAGATGGTAAAAAAGTGAAATGTTAGCGTTTGGGAGTTGATCGATAGAAGTATTCAAATAATTAATTTAGACATTATGCGGAGAGAATAAAAAAGGAGAGATTGGAGAAGTTGAAATAGAAGGAATTACGTAAGGAGAGAGAGGCAAAGCAAAAGGAGGAGACTACAAAATAGAAGGTGGATGGTCCAATTAAAGAGGATAAGTAGAAAGAGTTAGAATAGTAGAAGTAAAAGGAGAAGGAGTAAAAGGAACGTGAGAAGGAGAAGGAACGTGAGAAGGAGAAAGAGAAGGAGAAGGAAAGAAGGGAAAAGGAGAAAGAGAAGGAAAAGGAAAAATAATTAGAGAAAGAGCGTGAGAAGGAGAGGGAAAAGGAAAGAGAGAAAGAGAGGGAGAGAGAGAAGAGAGAGAAGTAGAGATAGAAGGAGAAGGAGAAGGAAAAATAAAGGGAAAAAGAGAAATAAGAGCGATTGGAGAGAGAAAAGAGGAAAAAATAATAGAGAGAAAGACATCGTAGATCTAATTCAAGAAGAAAGCGAAGATCAAGAACTCCAGTAAATAGTATAAGTATTTTAGAAAAGAAAACAAAATAGAAGGGAAAGTTCGTCGAGTTCTTCCTCTGAATCATCATCATCCTCATCATCGAGTGGAAGTTCGAGTAGCAGTAGTAGTAGTGGTTCATCATCATCTTCACCATCATAAAAGCAAAAACCAAACCCTAATCAAAAAAAGGTATCTTCAAGTAGTTCATCGAGTGACTCTGATAGTTCATCCTGATAATTATATAATGCTTAAATCACATAACAAGACAACATTCAACTGTTCTGCGTTTAGTGAGTAGGATTTAAATAACATCACTTCCTGGATGTATTAATCTATGAACTTATTCTTCATCATGCATTCTTCTTTTTTATTAATCTAATAAGTCGAAACTTTCAAGAGTGAGTTCTTTAAATTATAAAGTAATTAGAATCTCTTATGATATATAACATACTTTTAGTTCTTCAATAGTTTATTTAGCATCAGCATCTACTTGAAATGGTTAAATATTTAATCCACTGTGTTTAAATGTTTCATCAAAGTTTCCATAAATTAACATTTATTTAATAATGAACTCAAAAACACATTGTGATGCTGTCATCAATGGGATTTATTATTTGTAGAAGTGTTAATTGATATTAAAACACTTTAAAGATTCACACATAAATGAATGGTTAAATGAACTTGATGAAACTCAAAAAATATTTGAATTAAATTAGACTCATCATCCTTTATTAGAGGAAAGCATGCAATTTATTAATGATAAGATCATTCATCCATTCTTGAATATTTTAGAACAGATTACACAAATTACTTTGGAGAATTACTATTTAGAGATAAATTATGTAATCAGAAGATTATAATTAGTACTAAATTATCATGAAAATAGATAAGAGAATTTATGCCAAATATATCATAAGTGCCATTGAATGATGTCTTTTGTTAACGAAATTGGGAAAGATTGTCGAAGTATATAGAATTTGTAAATGTATTAAGAGTAAAAACATGTAGCTTGATGACCCATTAGTCATTGAAAAGTAGTTTGCCGATTTTAATGATTACATATCAGTTGGTTGTGCATATGCAAAATTAGGAAACATGATCAAGTTGCCAGTTCTTAGTATGGTATTTTAGAATTTGGGTGGTGCATTTTTGCTTGCAAATATTTAGAAAGCTCGTTAAATCAAATTAAGAGAAATGACTAATCCAACTGTGGATTTTATTTAAAATTTATGGAGCATATAGGATAAGGCTCCAGTGTTGAAAAGTTTTATGAAATGTTCAATGACAAAGATTAATTCTCATCATAAGATCTATATTCCATATTTATTTGAGCCAACATTTACTCTTGAGAAAATCAATCAGGAAATCAAAGAAGGTTCATTGTATAAAATGGAAAAATTTTAAGGATTTGATATGATTGAAGAAAATTTATTTGAAAATGTTACTCAATCATTATTTATTAAGGATAGATAAAAGAGAATAAAAGTGAGAGTTCTTTCAGCAAATAAAAATATTTTTAAACCTATAGATTAGGAGGGTTTAGTTAAATAGATATCATTTATTAGTAATTAACATCATCATATATTTTCTAATATTCCAGTTTGTAATCAAAAAATTACTAAGATTATTTTACAAATTCATGGAGGAGGATGGATTGGAATGTCATCCTTTAGTCATTAGACTTATACGAGAAAATGGGCAAATCATATTGGAGATGATTGTGTTATATTTAGTGTGGATTATAGATTGGCTCCAAAATATCCATATCCTTATGCATTGGAAGATGTTTGGTAGCTATATTTATGGATTGTATGAAATTTAATTAAACATAGCTTTATTTCAGTTAATATTTTATGAACATTTCATTGAAAGAGTTGATAATTGCTGGTGATTCAGCAGGAGGGAATATGGCTTTAGGAATATGTTTTAGAAGTATTAAATTGGGGATTCGAGTACCTGATGGATTATTCCTTCCATATCCAGTTGTTAATTTAAATTTTAAGAGTTTTAATCCTTATTTATTGAATGGATTAGTAGATTAAATAGCCCCAACAACAATACTTGTTGTTGTTTTAAAAGAGTATTTAAAGAGTGGTTAAGAGTAGCCAGAAGTAGATCCATATTTAAGTCCTTTAATAGCTGATAATTAATTTTTAATGAAGTATATTGTTTATAAATTTAGATTACCACCAATAAGAATAATTTGTGGTGGAAAGGATAGTTTGACAGGGGATACAATAAGATTTGTGAATAAGATGAGATTTTTAAACCATGATACATAAATAAAGGTGTATAATGGATTATCACATGGATTTATGAATTTTGAAGTTCCAATAGTTGGTGTAACATAAATAGGATAAGTTGTAAATTCGAGCAGTTAAATGGTGAAGGATTTATTCAATATTATAAATCACCCGAACTGAATTTGACTCTTGAAAAGATCCCTGAAGCTGCTCGATCTTCTGACAGAGCATTTGGGTGCAGTGACAATTTGACTAATTTTTCGAGGAATAACAGTGCATGATTATGGAGTAATATCGAATGAGAACTGCGATCTAAAATCTCTGTATTGTGACGAAATTTATCTGGTATATTTTGGTGGTTCTTGTATAGAAATATGTAATGGTTTCTTAATGAATATAAAAATTACTTTTCTGCAGACACTTTCATTCATGATGCTTTCATTGTTTTTCTTTGAGGATTTAAGTTTAATAATAGGAGTTTCTTGTAGTAGTGAGAATAGTTTGCTAGCTGCACCTGATTGATAATGATATTTTTTGGATGGTCTATTGACAGGTGATTGGACGTTTTCTTTCTAAACATGCTTTTTGGAGGTGCCAAAGAGTTCGAGTACAACATTTCTTTTATGATGACTCAATTCTCTAATAACAGACATTTTAATTTTAATATCACTTTATCATCAACTTCTCCCATTCGAGTATAGTTTAATCTAGATTATCAACACTTTATTATAGTCGATCTTCTGCAAATTTGGACATGGCTGCCCAGAGTGGTCTTACTATAAATTTAAAGAATCCTACTTCTGATTTGGCCATGATAGGTAACTAATATATATTATTATGTACTTAATCTAAATCTTTCATATATGGTAATTATGGATATCCAAATTTGCCTTCTAAAGTATATTATTCTTAGAATTCCATATTTACTCTTGTACTCCATTCTTTACTGATTGGAAATGGTTTTGCTCCACCTGTGAAATCAGAAGTATGAATAATCATTCCAGTTAAAAGTTTAACATCTTCTTCTGTACCAAGTTGAGCACTATTCTCAAAATTCTTCATTAAATTAAAATGTTCTGTGATATCTGTGTATAGAATATTGGATATAAACATTCTTCTAAATTCTCTGAATTCTTGGGAAGTGAAATTGGGTACAATATTAGTTGCAGGTGCACAAAGCATTTTAATTGAGGTTGCAGCATGATGTTATTCGAGTACACTTCTATCATGATATCTGATAGCTAAATTAGACAGACTATTAATCTCAAATATGTTAGTACGACCAGAATGTGAGACATCATGACAGAGACCTGAGAGAATGAGTGCAAACTTAACGAATTCAGTTAAAAGATGTGAATGTTTGGTTTTCATCATCTCGAGACAAATTACATGTGTGCTTTACATAACTGCTACACCATGATCATAATTATGAAATTGGTTTCCTCTTTTATTGTATTTATATTCCAAACCACATAGGAAATTACATAATGCATCTTCAGGTATTTTATAGGTAGTTAAGAAGTTATTACGTTTGAATATACTGTAAACAACTTTTTATTTTTCTAGCCAATCAGAGCTATAAGGTAATATATTGAATTCAAATGAATCTAAATCTGGAATACATGTATCTGTAAGCATATCAGGATAAAAATGATTAACTCCTTTGGTTTTTGGTATTAGACGAACACTTTCACTTTCTTGTAATGAATTTCTTTAATCTAGATGTCTAGGACTGAAATTAGGACTGAATCTTTGAAATTAGGAATGTTTTTATGTTGCTTTTGGTTTAAACATTTGTACAACTGAATTTTTGAGTTGTGGATTTTTTTATTCTAATTTATCAAGGAATTGAGTGGTTTCTTATTTGAGAAATGTTTTGCGTATTTTACTCCATTGATTGGCATCTAATTATTTTGAATCATATCTGAACCATCCGGATTGGAAGATGACAAAAAATCCTTTAAAGTATTTTTCTTCCATTTTGACGAAAACTTCATATGAGGAATTACTATCAGTTAATTTCCATTTATTCTAATCTTACATATAATCTTCAATATGTTAAATAAGATTTTGATTTTTAAATATACTAGTGTATGATGCATTATTGAAGTGTGGATTGAAATTAATATCAAAATCATTTGCTAATTTATTAGTGATTGGTTGGGAGACAAATGTTATTTAACCTTTTTTATCGAATTCAAATATAAGAGAATCTTGTGATTTTACAAAGAATTTATAGAAAGTTGTACGATCATAACACTGCTTAATGAATTTAAGGTATTTATTGTAAGAGAGATTCAATTATTTGAAAACATTCATTTCTTCTTTTCTATTGAGATCTATGTGAATATATATGCATAAATTAAGGGAATCTCTAAAATCAAATTCAACAGATGGATGTTGACTAAGTAATGAATTAGTTTCTTTATCAACTTAATAACGTTCTTGGAGTGTGTCAATTAACTTTTGTATAAAAACATATTTAGAACATCTAATGAAAGCAATTCCAATATCTTGAATCATATGTGATAGTTGTAATGGATTGAAACACATGACTCTGGCTTATTTGAGTGTTTCAATTAAAAAACATGCTAATTAATTGACTTCATCAAAGAATTAATATTCATTACAGAGTGATAAAAAGGATTCAATAATGATTTTGTACTCTCTCTTGGAATGAAAACAAAATAAATATGGACTATTTGCAATTTTTAATGCATAATTTCCTTTGAATTAAGTGCATTTAAGTAATTAACTCAAATGTGGATAGAATTCTGAGATCTCTGTTACTTTATCTTATTAAATTAATGATATTTCTTATATTTATTCATCAGTGAGAAGAATATCAACAAATGAACCTTCAATTGATGAATAAATTTCTGATGTGTTAAGGAATGTAATTTCATCTGCATCTACTAAATTTTTCATGAATACTCTTAATACATTATATAGATTTTCTGTAGTTAATTTATCATCCATGAGTAAGATGTGACATTTTAAGTAGTCATTAAAGTGTTACTAGATAAATTAAAGAGTACCTTCATATCCTTATATAAAAATCTTAATTTATCGATAATGGTATTTGATTCTGTAACTCTCATTGACTTATAACTTCCACATGGTGTTGAAGTGGCCGTTTTGTTAATCAGATCACCAACTTTGCGTAGTTTTTCATTGAGTTCAGTGTTTAAGAGCTAAGAGTAGGGGCATAATTTACACATCGCTAATCAGTTTAAAGGATAGCCATCAGTTAATCATTAAGTTCTTCAATCTGTTAAATGAGTTTGTTTTCATTGAAAGAGCTAACCTTTGAGTGTGAGTTTCTTCTCTTCATAAACTTTGGTGGACTGTCATTTTCACCTGAAGATCTACACCTTACTTTAGTTTATGGGTTTATGAGTTCTAAGTATTAGAGGATGGCTCCTTAATATTCTTCATCTTCAATTGTACAGATGAGATTATTTAACTGGTACTCTTTAGTGGCTAGGTTCACTTTGAGTAGGTGTTTTTGTTTTTGTGAGATAAGCCCTTTTTGCTCCATTTCGGTGATCACACCTAGAAATCTAATGTAGTTGCTTAGGTTTTATTTTGGCATTTATATTATAATTCATTTTCGTACTTTGAATTCCTTATACTCTAATTTTTGAATTTCTCTTTCATTGGTTTTAATCATTTGATCAATCCTTAATTAGTATTGTCTTACCTTGATTTTGGTGATCCAACATTTGTTAACCAATGAATCATTTGTTAGCATTTATGAATTTCCCCTTATGCTACCCCTTTAACAGATCCATCTGGTTGATTTTCAACCCATCCAACTAATCCTAGTTTAGTTCCTTATTCTTGTGTATATTTTCTGAAAAACACCCCTATTTAGTATAAAAATACCTTAAACTTTTCCTAATACCTAAAAATCAAAACTCAAATATTTTATCATAAAATATGAATAAAACTGGTGTTGGATTTAAGACTCTTAAGTTAAGATCATCACATTCTTTTCGTCCTTAAAGTGCATATTAAGAGCAAGTAGTTAGCATAATTCCTTTTGAGATGAGTGAATAAGCTTATCAAACATCATTAAAAATGGATTTACTAAATATTGAAGATGAGATTGCAAAACTCTAAAAATTGGGCTTATAATAATCAAAGTTGAGTAGTTCTCATATTTAAAAAATGAAATCATATGTAGGAAATACAAGATTTAATGATAAATGTCTTGATCCTCTTAGGATAGTTCAAATTTGTAATTGTAGTAATGCAAATGAAGCAGTTGTTAAACTTTATAATATGATCTAAAATTTTGATTATTATGTAAGTAAGATTACAGAGTTGTAATGCATTCATTATTTATAATATGAATAGTGTTTTGATAATTTGTAATCTCCCTACATATAGAAAATCTCATAACAAGGTATTTTACCAAATAGGTTTTTAATGAGCTTGCTCAATTTAGACATAATTGAACATTTGGTATAAAGAAAGGAACAGGGGGATACTTAATTAGTGAAGAGATTGCAATTAGAAAATAGCTTTTACTAGTAGGAAATTTAGAAACTTAATAGTGTACCTAAGTAATTGGAATTACCACAATATATAAAATAAATAGATGAAGTTAAAGAGAGTTATTAGAATTTATTGGCAATGTTGAGGGAGGTATTTAGTATTATAATAAAGGAAAACACATAATTAGAGTTGAAATTGACAGACACTCAATAAAAATTAAGTAATACTCATAATGATTTGTAAGAATTGAATAGAAAACTTGAAATTATGAAATCAACTAAAGTATTGAGTATTTCTAGTTAAGGATGACTTATATAAACGTTTTGCTGCTAAGTATAAAACAACATCTGAATTCGAATAATCATATGAGGCTGCTTTACGTGAAGAATATACATCAATGGAGGTTTGTCTTAAATAAAAAATTTTAAGTTTGTAAGGGGCAATTGATTAATTGACAAGAGAACATCATAAAAAAATGGTATAATTATTAGAATATTCTAGTGTGAATAAAAAGTGATGATAGAATCTCTAACTGAAAGGGAGAGATTGTTAATAAAGAAATTGAGTATGTATCAAAAACTTTGATATTTCAAAATTACGAATTATATTAATGTTCTTACTCTAATAATTATTATTTTTCTTCTTATTTTGCTCGTAATTCCTAAAATATTAAAATGCAAATACTTCTATTCTTTTTACTATTTAATAATCATTTTCTGGTTTAGGCACTCTGAGACTCATGAGTGCAAGTTATGACTTATTTTGAGTACATAATGAAGTGATGGCAATGACAATTTCACAAATATAGAGTGCAGATTAAATGATTACTAGTCCTAATTGCATTGGGTAATTGAGGGAGGGAATTATATATTGCAGTATTTCAAGTGCTAAGGACACTATTGTAATTAAGACAAATGAGAAAAGCTCTGGAAACTTATTCAATAAATTTGAATACTTATTCTTTGATATTTCCACTATATCCATTTGATAATCGAAATCCTTCCAAAACAGCCCAAATTAATAGTAGTACTAGGTTCAATGTATCCATTAATCCAACTTTTAATACCCATAACTACTTAATATATATAATACTCTTTAAATATTGATTCCAAGTGTAATGTAAAAGAACAGAAGTGAAAAATAGGAATTAAAGTATAGGAGTTTCTATAATAATAAACTTGCAGTAAGTTGTGATTCTAAATAACGAGTAGCTCTTGGTCTTGGGTAAGTAGCAGTACCATAAATGATATGTCTAATATTTTGTTAATTATTTTTCATAATGTAATAAGAGGATCTCACAGCATGGTTGATATAATTGCTATAACCAGTACTCTAATATTTAAATTAGTACTCTAAAATATTTGAGACAATGTATAATGTTGGGTTTAAAATGTATGACACTCTAATTTTAAAATAAGGAGAACCTAAGTAATGGTTTTATATGGATGAGAAGGTATTAAAATAGTAATAGAGAATTGTATACGAACACATGATGATGAATGGTTAAAGTGGAGAGTATATGGAGTATATTGTAGAGCACGTAATCCTCGTATTGGAGAATATATTTAATCTGATAATTTAGATTAAGTAGAGTAAGTACCATAATGTCATTGTGATATATAAAAGTCACAATGTAAATGTTACTTGTTTCATTTTGAGTAGAAATTGGCAATAGGTATGAAATAAAAATACTATGAGGACGTATATTTAGAGCAGTTTCATTGGAAGTTGCTAACGAATTGTTTAGAAATCCAAATGAGAAAAGCGATATAATAATGAATTGGACAAAAATATTAGGATGTGGCGTGACTAAAACACCTAAACATATATATTAAGTGACATTAACTCATTCTGAAGGATAACCACCAAAATATTAAGTTTATAGAAAGAGAGTTGGTGTAAGTTTGTAAAAGGAGGAATTTACTAAACAGGAAAATGTTGTGAAACGAGCTATTGTATTGTAGGAATTTTTGGATAAATCATTGGCTGCATAATAAAATCTTAAATGTGAATAATTTGCTTCAAGTCTTTGCAGATTTTTGGAAGGAAGATTGTAAAGAGTTATTTAAACTCTGTAAGTTGAGTTTTTTATGACTGAAGGGGATTTATAGATTTATCTGACTGGTTTGGATAATATATAATTTCATTCTGATGGTGAACCAATAGAAGTTATTAGTTTGTAACCTATTAAATAATAAATTGATAATTTTGAAAAATGTGCTGGCATTTATTGTAATTATGCAACAAATAATATATTTTATGATGAATTTGATGAATAGTTTTCCTTATTCATAATGGCCGGGGAAAAACAAACACATAAAAAAATACCCTACAAATCTATATTCTTGGATATGATTGAAAGGTATAAGACAATCAAATTAATTGAACCTCATTTAAATAAACCTCCTCCAGAACAATTGATATTCAAATTAAGAATATGTAATTTTTATATAGTTTTTAGATTATTCATTGGGTGATATAACTACTAGCCAACTATTTAGACATATGAAGATATCAAATTTCTATAAAGAATAAACAGTATGTCCTTATTGTTTTCATGTTTACAAAAAACTTGATTCATTGAGAAATCAATTTTTAAAGGAAAAGCGTGTCCACTTAACCCCAGAGTAAGTTGCAGCAGAGATTGGATAATTAGGTATTTATGCCATTGAATAAGGTTTTTAAAATAAAGAAGCTAAACTTGAAATGAAATTTCAAAGCAGATTCTTTGAAAAACTAAATGAATTTGATGTTGATTAAATTAAATTTTTTCAAGAGTTTACTCTAACAACAGTTTAAGATGATAAGTATTTTCTAAAACGCGGTCGTAGCAATTAAGGATTCTAATTACCTAATATTGTTAAGGTATAAGTTAAGGATAAAGTGAATATGATAAAAAAGACTAAATATCTCATTCCTAAAGAATAAGCTGAATCACTTGGACTTAAGCATTATCTTGGACATGCAAAAAATCTACCTTTTAGTGATCAAGGATTAGCCATATCAAAAAGTTCATTAGAATTAAATAAATTGCAAGATAAAATAAGAGAAATTTAAATGATTAAGGATAGAATGGATCAGGAGAAGATTAAAAAGGTAAGAGAAGATATTGAAGTTATTATGTGCACTTATTATGGCAAGGGAAAACAGGAAAAGGAAAGACTTATTGATTATGTAGAAACTCTCAAGAAAAGAGAGGATTAACTTCAAGAGTCTCACGAAGAATAGTCCTAATAAGTCAAGTCTCCAGCTATTTAAATTGTTACTGATAAGAATGATTTTTTATCAGAAAACTAGCGTAAAATTAAATAGGATAAAGAAAAAAAAGAATAAGAAATCCTCTAAACTAAAAAGGATTTTTTGGAAGTCAACAGTGATTTGGCATGGTCTGTATTTAAAAGAGATTATGTTTCAGAACGAAATAGTGAATATTGATATTCAAATATTTAATAATATTTATCAAATCTTACTTATTTTATAAAATAACTTTATTTTTTTCTTAATTGTTAATCCAAAATACCTTCTTCCGTTGTTTTAAAAAAAAGCTAGATTCTTAACATCTTAATTGTCTGAAACAAATACACCGTGAATATATGAATAGTATTCTTAAAAATCAATAATTTTATGTAACTATTATGTCTATGTTTATAAATAGTGTTAGTTCAACACCGAACACAATTTCATTAAGTAATATGATTAATTATATAAAATATTGGTAAAGTGCTCAAGAAGGATAAAAAGTCCTAAGGAAATGGGAAGTAAAATGTTGTTAAGAATCATGTTTTATTTTACTGGATCGCTACACTTCAAAAAGATTATTGAAAAATATTAATTATTTAAGAAATCTTTATCTAAGCAACATTTGGTAAGGTTACTTTAGATATAATTGCATATCCATAAATTTTTCGCATCTTAAATAAAACCAGAATAAAGTTAAGACAAATAATAATAAAATAAGAGTAGTTTTTTTGATACAAACTAAAAACAATCAATCATTAAGGATAATAATAATAAATTGATCGTTTTACAGATTAAGTTGTTTTTATTTGAAGTAGCCTAAATAAATGAAACTATGATATTTTTTTTATATAACAGAATAGGATGAACTTGAAAAAATATTTAATATTTAGGAAATACCTTAATTGTTGTCATTATAACTTTTCTATATTAAATTAATCTAAATTGTTTAATTTGTTTTTTTAAATTTATTATCCACATATTTATTATATAATCAATTGACAAATTATAGTTTATTTATTTTTTTAATATTTTTTAAAGATCTTTTAGCTTCCATTAATAAGACATTTTATTATTGAGTAGCTTGTGGTGTTGATGCTCCTTTTTTCTCAGTATGTTCAGTTTAGCATTATTATCTAAAAGTAGACATCAATGCTAAACTATGACTATCTCTTCTTATTTTGGAATTTGAATTAGTTCTTGTAAGAAATTATATAGTCTTTTGTTCTTTATTTAAAGCAAACTTAAAATTACTATTTTATTCTCTATTATTAAGTTAATTATAGATGTGACTTACTATATTAGATTATATATATACATGATTGAATTCTATTCAAGGAACTAGCAATCTTTCTATTTTACTTTATAAATTCACCTCTCGGTGTTTAATTTTCATATAATAATGTTGTTTTAGCTATAGAAGTTGAATCTGTTTATGTTTCTCTCTTTAATGATGGATTTTCTATTTGATTTTTAATTTACAAATAGTATTATTCATAATTTTCATCTTTTTCTTCTTCTTTTTGAGAATTCAATTCATCAATTAATTCAGATTTCTTCCTAATCATAAATGAATAGATTACGTAGTTTATTTTCTCTTTACAGTTGAACTAGGATCACTAAGTTTGGAGTCAGTATAATTTTATAATTTTTCAGCTGTTAAATTGTAAGTCATTTATACAATATGAGGAAATGAATTTAAATCAATTGATGATCTATAGCTTAAATGATGAAGATGTTCTATTTCTTTTTTAATTTTATTAAATATAATTGCAATTTATTCATAAATGAATTGACTTTCTGTTACTATTTTACTAAAACAAAGTTAAATAAATGCATCAAAGTTTGAGATAAGGATAGTTTCATCATTACTTTAACAATAAGTCTCAAATTCTTCAAATATTTATTAATCTTAATATAGCAAAGCAAGATTGCTAGTTTTAATTAATTCTTTAAAGTTAGGATAATCATCAAAAGTACATTATTATTGTTATTATTTCATAAAGTTTAAGTTTATTTGTGCATTCTAATATATAGAAACTAATTCAGGATTCATAATTTCACTTCTTTATGACATATTGTGAATTAAATTGATTACTCTATTTAAGAATAAAGTAGCTCTACTGTTCAAACATAGGAATAATTCTTCCATTTAGGTTCTTTTCTTCAGAGTTTGAATGATCTTCAACTTATTTGTTACACTTGATTAAGCAATATTTGGTGTAATTACATCTTAATTGAAATTATCATTTGAAGGTCTATTACATTTGATGATTTTCTCATTATTCTCATCTCCTCCAAGAAATAGCTAATACTAAAATAAAGAAGTACCTTTGAATACAAATTATTAAGTTCTCTAATACATTCATCTCTTTATTCAATTAAGTATGTATGTTAATCTGCCAATTATTATTAGAGTGTTGTCTCCTCTAAGTGTTTCTTAAGTATAACTTCCTCAATAATACCAATGTTGATGTCTTATTTGACTTTAGAGATTAGTTCTTTTGCAGCAATAAAATTTTTTAATGATTATTGATAATTAATTTTTTATTAAGAGGATTTCTTAATTGATTTTAATGACTTAGATGATTGCTTTGGAATGGATTATTTAATCTAAGTTTAGAAGATACCTTCTTCACCTGATGACATATCTGGTGATTCAATTTCAACTATTTCGTCTTCTGAATCAGAAACATTAAAACATGATTCATCCATTTCTATATTACCTGTTTCATTAATGCAATATTCATATAATTTAGTCATTGCAAGATAATTTGTAATTATTATCATTTAATTACCACTGGATTCCCATTTAATTCTTTCTTATTATTTTAATTCTTCAATTTATTACTTTTATTCTTATATTTAATCTCTTAAACTATTAACTTAATCAGCAATTAATTGATATTCTTTTTTATTTTCTTCTGTTGTAGCTCTCTATACATTATTCTTATTCATTAAGTCTTATAAATATTGATTTCTTTTATGTTACAATTGTTGAATTTGTAATTTCATTGATTATAGTAGCTACTTTGATTTCATCATTTCAAATTCAGCTAATATTAATTCATCATTAGCCTATTTCTCTTAATATTGTAATAACTTAACTTGATGTTCAATATCATAATTGCTTTATTTCTTTTTATTTATTGATTTAACTAATTCATCAATGTGTATTTGCAATTATTTATTTATTTCCAAACTACTAACTACTTAGGAATCATCATAAATTAGAGATTAGATTTCTTGGACAACAATCTTGGGGATTTATTTTATTTCAACTAGTTTTTGTATTTACTTTTATTTGTATGCGTTTGAGTTTTTTATTTCCTTCAAAATTACTTCGAATTCAGATTTTTTCTAATGTCTCTATTCTTATATCAATTATTGTTATGTGAATTCTTCTTCCAAATGATATGGATCCTTGAAACTGCTAACACTTGAATCCAATTGAGACATAATATAATTATAAATAAAAAAAAATTATGGGCTCTCTCGGGAATTGAACCCGACCTACATGCACCCAAAGCAAGCGTACTACCGATATACTAGAAAGCCACTTTCTAGTATGTTTATAATATATTAGTATAAATATCAGAGTATAAGGCATAATCAGCGAAATATCATAGTGGAGTGATTATACATATATCATCATTGTAATAAGTTTAATTGATCAGAGTGGTGATGCAAATTGAATCATTAACTACTAATGCCGTAGCATAAGAGTTTAATGAAGCCTAAAATTTTTTCATCACAATTTAATTTTTTAATTTTAATATTCAACCAAGAATACGTATTTTTTAATTTATCTCACCAGATGCGTCCTTTATTGCCACTTCAATTTATTCGATTTCCCAATCATTTGTTTTCTTATTCTTCTTTCCCTTTACATAACACACTCCTGCTTTGGCCCCATACATATCAGTTTCAAAATCTGCTTAATCTCTAATCTATCCTCCTCTCAATTATTGATTAAATTATATATTTTATCCAAACAGCTTCTTAATCAATGGATTGCTTTGTACTAATAATAGAGACTGTCTATGGATCTATGTATTGAGTACACTAACACGCTATCATAGTATAATAGCATACTCGATTTGCTTTCACATAATTATAGATTGCCATTCCTCCTAAGAGAGTACTAATCATAGTAATATTCCTAATCCCACCAATCTTTCTATACAGTTCCTGCTATCTGTATCGTCTTGCCTCTTCTATTTCTTATTCAGTTGTGGGCACCTTTGGTTTTCTAGCATCAATTTCTTACTTCAGATCTAATAATGTTTTCCTCTCTGTTACAACTGGTGGTCCAGCAAGGGCAGCTACATCCTTTTTCAATACTTAATTTGTGTCTGCCAATACTATTCTAAAATCTCCCTACAACCCAATATTAGCAACTAGATGATCTATCTTCCAAAATCTAGTATCACCTGATAATGTCCAATTTTTTAATGCTTCATTATCATTATTATATTTCATGACATCTACCATTTATTCTGGTGATGGAATATAAAATACTGTGTTATTTTATATTTCTTTTAATTCTCTTGATTATCCCATTAATTCAACTTTTGCTGCACCTTTAGGTCCAACAACTGTAAATTTAAACTAACAAACATCTTAATTAAATGCTGCATCACTACCCATATCAACATGTAATGATAATGGATAACCTGCCAATTGTATTATTTATTCATTATGTTACAATATTCTTAATGCTTCTTACACAATAGGATGATCATATTTCCTTTTGTGTAAATAACTTGTTCCAAAATATCCTACACCTGAGAAACCCAAAAAACATAATGCAAAATTTGCACCTGATCTAAATGGAAATGAATTTTTTAACTTTTTAAACATTAATATTATATATTAAAATTAATTATTAAATATATTATATATTATGTACATATAAGAATTAAGTATTAATATCAAGGAATTGTGTTACTGTTACAATAAGCAATATTGTAGTTGAATATGACATGAAATGCAAAATTGTCTATAGGATCTCTTTCATGTGAACTGTCATGCAATGTGGTATGAATATTCATTGTTAATTTAAATAAAAAACTAATATATATATTTTTTTCATATCAACATTTATTATAAAAAATGTTGTTAATTATGAGATAGATGTAAAGTATTATATAAATAAACTATCTAAAAAGTGTTGCACTTTAATTACATATAAAAATTGTTTAAATTCCATATAATAGAGTTTGTATTGTTAATTATTATAAATATGAGTCTTATAGTAAAGCTAAGAAAAAACATTAATAATGAAGACTCAAAAGTGCAACCTATTGCTAAAACAATTTGCAAATTGAGTATGAATGTTATATAATAAGAATAATACCCTACTTAAAATAGAGTTTAGAAACCTGTTCTTTCAATAATTTAGGTTCCAAGACCTCTATCTGCCTTTATTAAATCAGCTGTGGAATTGAAATTGGCATTGGCATGTCCAGAGGAGAGATGTTTGGGAGGTCTAAGGGAGAATCCATGTACTTATAATTATAAAGTTTGTCGAATTGATCAATATTGTGACTTGTTCTTCTTTAGTTTGGAGCAATATGATAGAGAGCAGTTCTCAAAATAATAGGTATGTTAAATGATCAAGAGTATGAATGACTAATATAGTGAATAAGCATTAGAATGTGTGGAAAGTAGATTTAAGATTCTTGACAATTTTAAGAGCCAAACTCTATTCTCAGAATAGGAATTAACTAATCTGGAACAATCAGTATAAGATTACCCATTTCAATGTACAATTCAGAATGTTAGCGATTAGAATTCTAGTCTTTCATAAAGAATTTTAAATTAGAAGTTTTTGGACATGATGGGAATAACAAAGGACATGATGTTTGATCATTTGAGGGAAACTTAAGCTTTACCAACAATTTTTAATTTGGATGGTACATTGAAGAATTGGTGTGAGTTAGCTACATATTCAGTAGAAGGTAGAGAATATTTTGATTTCCATTTGAATACCTATGAGGGATAGTAATTTAAGTGCAAAGTTGAGTAAAAACAAATTTTCAAAAAATCCTCTGATCATGAGGATTAGATAATATTTATTGAATTCCGTATAATTCATGCAGATCCTCACCTCCTAAAGAATCTCTGTCGACCTGAGAGAATTCATAAAAATCATCAAGAATATTTTAATCTCAAAAATAGTGATCTAATATTGAATCAATTCAAAACAATCACTAACTATCTTGATGCTAAGGATTACAGGATTACCAAGCCATGTGGGCATAAAAAACTATGATTAATATTAATAATGATTCATAAACCTACAAAGAATACATATTCGTTCTCTAAATCAAAGCGATTCTCGAAAGTGTGCACAAAGTAAGTGGTTATTTAATAATTTAGCTATATCACTGCAAATTATACCTTAAATCGAAGTTTGAATCAAAGGGCTCATTCCATTGGAAAAGGACCAAGATCAGATTTCACTAAATGCACAAGTAATGCTCCTCCGCCTACTAAATACAACTTATTGAGTGCCTTTGATATATCAAAAGAAAAGGGAAAAACCTTCGGAGTTTCTAGAGATGTAACGGGAACTTTATAATTAGAAAACAAAAGAGTTCAGCTACATAACTTAAAATATTTTGAGGCATCCAGGAGTAGGGAATTACAATTGCAAAAATCATTATGATCCTAGGATTTAGTATTCTATGAGACCAAAAACTCAATCTAAATGGTTACCAAGTAAGTCGTTGATTTGACAAAGATTTCTTGAATGAGTCATATGTTAGTGAAGTGCCAGCACCAGGGGATTATGAAAGTGCAGATGTTGATCATATGGGATAAACTATGTATTCAAGGTTTCGCAGCTCAAGATGTCATCGAATGGGTAAAGAAGAACGGTTCCAAAGGATAAGTAGTTATTTAACCATAATAAGGAAATAGTGTGCCTGGCCCAAGCTAATACATACATCCTGACAGCATAAATGATTCTGGACTATATTATGAATCAAAACATAGGGGACAGGGTAAACGTATCATCTCCAAAGAACCAAGAAAGAGTTTTATTGATTAAATACAAAAGAAATCCAGCTAGGATTAGGAAATATTATTTCACTCAGATGCAATTTATGATTCTGAATTTTGATAACTATATAAATTATAAAATCAAATCTCTTAACTCTCTTCTGTGATAATTTCACATATATTCAACTTCCTTAACATAAATTTATAATAAAGAATAGAGAAATCTTCATAGATCTTTTTGAATAAAGCAAGAACATCTTTAGAATCGACTGCTAATTCTTATAAGTTGACTCCTTTAATTATAGCTTTTAGAAAATTATTAAATTTCTTTAAATTGAATTTACTTTTACAATAGGGGCAAGTAAACTAATAATCGAAAATGGATTTAAGGCTGCAAACTTTTTATTATGGATTAGAGGCTAATCTTTTTTCACATCTCAAAAAGCCATTCATGTCTAAAAAGAAATTGGTTTAACATTTTTTGTGTACCATTCGATATGGAGTTTAGTTATTACATTTGCCACACAAACTTATTATTGACATAGGAAAACGAATTAATTTTATTGTCGATTTGTTGTTGTTAGCCCCACTTTTGGGGGATTAAAATATAGCAAATTTACCTTACATTGTACCATTGCTCTCTTTATCAGAAACTGATATAGGAGAGTTTAAAGCACTTTTTCTTTCTGTTTTTATTCTAGAAGCCATTTAACTCAATTCTCCTACTTTATTCTTTCTTTCTTTTGTGTAAATAATAGAATCTAGTAAAGAAATTATTTTTTATTCAAGTTTATCTATGTCTTTGACATTGATCTTAATTAATTTGGCTAAACTTATATAGTTATCTGTTTCTTTTATAAACTTTTCAATTCTTAATTTCTTTTCTTAATTTTCATCTATTTTTTACAACTCAATAATATCTGAGTCCATTTGAGTATTTACCCACTTATAGAAAGTTAACTAAATATTTTTGAGATTTTATTCATAATTGACTATCATTTATTTTATTTCAGTGGCATTATGATTTAATCGCAACCCTTAAAGATCTAGGAATTTTTGAGAGTTTTATTTTAATTCTACAATGTCTTAGTTAACTTTCTCCCCAAAAGTTTAAATGAACACTTATAGTTTTCTTTCTTATCTCTTTTCAACATTCAAAATGATTTTCATGCATTCACATCGTTGAAAGTAATCATCAACTTAACCTGCTATCATTTGAGAAATTTTCTTCATTGATAATTGATAGGACGATAGGCATTCCTTTAATACTATATCTAATTCCTTCTTTTATTTTAAAAAATGCTAAACTTAAAATTTTGTAAAATATTGATCGAAATTCTCTGATAGCTTTTTCATTTGCAGGATGCATTTCTCAGCCTAATGAATATGAAATACATAAAATTCTTCTTGGAATATTTCCATGCTTTTTAATTCAAATCCCTCCAAAATGGTTGTCATTGAAGCAAGTTCAATTTCCTCTTATATTAAGTAATCGTCCAACAATAATTAGTACACTTTGATAATATTATCCATGTAGAGTGAAGTAAATAATTTTTCGAGATCAGTGGCAATTGTCAAGATTTCTGATTTAAACATAGAGTCACTTGAATATTATTTCAGTTCAACAAGTTACTACATCACTCGATATCCCCAAAACTCTACTTATTTGATGCCTTTTTCTTATTTTAATTTGTATAAATTTTCATATAGTTCATCTTTTTCAAGGATTTTGACACTTTCTCTTGAATACTCAAGTACTATTTATTGAGTGTAGACAAGTAATCTTTCCTTGAGAAGTTAAATTTAATTCTGAAGCCAAGACTAGTGAATCGTTATCTATTCCTGGTCAAATTTTTCTAAAATCTAAAATATTATAATTAAGTTCTGCTCAGAGGTTACAGACCTTTTGAACTCACCGATTAGTCCTGTATCTTATTCTAATTCCTTGTTTTGAACTTAATACTATTCAAACCAATCAGCATATTTCGTTTCCTAAATGCCCATCGTATCAACTAATTTTAGAACAAAGTCACGAATTTTTTTCACGTTTTCTATAACAACCATATCATCAATGAACTTATTGTCATGACCGGATTTGATTGAATCATGATATCTCTAAAGAAAACTCTGACAAGTTTCAATATATTCCTCTTCACTGAAGTCTAGTGTATTTATGAAACCCTTAATCCCGATTCTAATTTATTCTAAGTCCTGTATTTATGACTCAAAACGAGCCAATTATGAATAGTCATTCTTTTCTGGAGTTGTTTCCATTTACCCATAGCGTATGATGTATAATTACTTACTATCAAGATTATTAAAGGCGCAGCAACCCATACAAATAAACAAATTAATCTGACTTATATAAAAATCTTATACATTATAAATCACTTCGGAACAACCGAATTATAAAAATCATATAAATTCAGATAGATTTGATGTTCCAACATTCTTTCGTATTTAGAATTCGCCTGATTTGTAATCCCAAGTTGCAAGATACTCACCATCAAGTGACAGAGTGGCAAAGTTTCTATAGTCTTCAAATTCTATAATTTATTCAATGTTAAATTAATCACCAAATTTTCTAATAATATATATATAACGATAATGCCTATTTATTAACATTTACTTTGATTTTAAGTAAATTGAA
>JMSD01000033.1:187547-208448 GCA_000715435.1 Paramecium caudatum
ATTTGATCCATTAAAAGAAGATTATATGGATGCCTAGAACATTAAGAGAATGTGTCTAAGAAAATTATTTGAAAAGAGTATGAGTGCACATAAAAGATTATTCTTATTATGGGCATAATAAAATAGATAAGCTAAATAAATTGAAGTATGTAGATTAACAACTGCATTATTTGTTGGATTAGCATAAATTGTTACAGCTAATGTTTAACCGATTATGTAAAATCCAAGAGAAGCATAAGCTAAAGAAAAAGCACTTCATATGATATTCTAAGGATAAACTGAAAATATAAGTAGAGCATTCATTTTATGGAGAAATCTTGCATAATAAAAGAGAATGTAAGAAGCTCTTGAAGATGCATTAACTGATGAGAAAAAGAAATAATTAACTGAATAATTAGTAAACTTTGAGAAAGGCAATAAATTAGCACTTTATAGAGCTATTTTAGCTAAATTCTCTTTAGCTCATAAGAAAGAGAAATTAGTTCTTTAAATTAATGCAAGAATATTAAGAACTTAAATTGGTGCAGTTTGGGATACTTTTAATAAATGGAAAAATCTAGCAGAAGACCATAACGATGAAATGATTAAAGCAAGCAAATTTGAAGCAGCCTTGAATAAATTCTCTTTACATATTTGGAGAAAGAAGACTTGGAATCCATTATAAGAAGTTTATGATGATGCATAAGCTTTGAAGAAAAGAGCTGTACTTCTTATGATTAAGACATAAGAATCAGAATAAAAGAGAGGAATCGATTAATGGAATTATAATGTTGGATTATTAAAAGAAGTTGAAAGATGCAAGTGTGTAATTGGATTATTTGGATTTATTGGAGCACATATTAAAGATAACATAGCACCATTGAAACCAGATGAAGATTCACAAAAAAAAGAAAAAGCAATTATCAAATTAATTGCAAATTATGATAATAATTTAAGATATTTCTTCCTTAAATGGTTTAATGATGGTAAATTAGAAAAACTATAAGGGGCAATGAATGAGGAAAAGAAAAAGTTGCTTTTGGAAGCAATAAATAATTTCTCCAAGAATAATGATAATTCAAAATTAAGAGCAGTTCTTGCAAAGTTTAAGAGAAATTCAAGTGTGACTGCTGTTTAAGAAAGATTCTTCGCTAAATTATTTGCTACTTAATTTGGAGGTGCTATTGTAGCTTTCTAAAAATGGAAAAACCTTCCAGAACCAGTTGATACTGAATAATTAAAGAATGCTAGAAAATTTGAAAGATCACTTGATATATTGTTCCACTAACATCTTAAAGTTTCATTTGATCCATTGAAAGAAGATTATATGGATGCCTAGAACATTAAGAGAATGTGCTTAAGAAAATTATTTGAAAAGAGTATGAGTGCACATAAAAGATTATTCTTATTATGGGCATAATAAAATAGATAAGCTAAATAAATTGAAGTATGTAGATTAACAACTGCATTATTTGTTGGATTAGCATAAATTGTTACAGCTAATGTTTAACCAATTATGTAAAATCCAAGAGAAGCATAAGCTAAAGAAAAGGCTTTACATATGATATTCCAAGGATAAACTGAAAATTTAAGCAGAGCATTCAGTTTATGGAGAAATCTTGCATAATAAAAGAGAATGTAAGAGGCTTTAGAAAATGCATATAATGATGAGAAAAAGAAAGAATTAACTGAATAATTAGTAAGATTTGAAAAAGGAAACAAATTAGCACTTTATCGAGATATTCTTGCTAAATTCTCTTTAGCACATAAAAAAGAAAAATTAATTCTTTAAATTAATGCTAGAATATTAAGAACTTAAGTCGGAGTTGTTTGGGATAGCTTCAACAAATGGAAAAACTTGCCAGAAGTCAATGCTGAGGATATGATTAAAGCAAGCAAATTCGAAGCTGGACTCAATAGATTTAGTCTTCACATTTGGAGAAAGTAGACATGGAATCCCTTGTAAGAGGTTTATGATGATGCTTAAGCCTTGAAAAAGAGAGCAATGTTAGTCTTAATCAAGACTTAAGAGTCTGAATAATAAAGAACAATCGATTAATGGCACAATAATGTTAAATTAATACAAGAAGTAGAAAGATGTAAATGTGTCATAGGAATATTTGCTTTTGTTGGCTAACACATTAAAAACAACATTGCACCTTTGAAACCTGATCAAGATTCATAGAAGAAGGAAAAGGCCCTAATTAAATTGATTGGAAATTATGATAACAATCTTAGATATTTCTTCTTAAAATGGTTCAATGACGGAAAACTTGAAAAATTACAAGGTGCCATGAATGAAGAGAAGAAAAAGTTGCTTTTGGAAGCAATAAATAATTTCTCCAAGAATAATGATAATTCAAAATTAAGAGCAGTTCTTGCAAAGTTTAAGAGAAATTCAAGTGTGACTGCTGTTTAAGAAAGATTCTTCGCTAAATTATTTGCCACTTAATTTGGAGGTGCTATTGTAGCTTTCTAAAAATGGAAAAACCTTCCTGAACCAGTTGATACTGAATAATTAAAGAATGCTAGAAAATTTGAAAGATCATTAGATATCCTATTCCATTCTCATCTCAAGGTTTCATTTGATCCATTAAAAGAAGATTATATGGATGCCTAGAACATTAAGAGAATGTGCCTAAGAAAATTATTTGAAAAGAGTATGAGTGCACATAAAAGATTATTCTTATTATGGGCATAATAAAATAGATAAGCTAAATAAATTGAAGTATGTAGATTAACAACTGCATTATTTGTTGGATTAGCATAAATTGTTACAGCTAATGTTTAACCAATTATGTAAAATCCAAGAGAGGCATAAGCTAAAGAAAAAGCACTTCATATGATATTCTAAGGATAAACTGAAAATTTAAGTAGAGCATTCATTTTATGGAGAAATCTTGCATAATAAAAGAGAATGTAAGAGGCATTAGAAAATGCATTTAATGAAGAGAAAAAGAAAGAATTAACTGAATAATTAGTGAGATTCGAGAAGGGTAATAAGTTAGCACTTTACAGGGATATTTTAGCCAAATTCTCTTTGGCCCACAAAAAAGAGAAATTGGTTCTCCAAATTAATGCTAAAATATTAAAAACTCAAATTGGTGTAGTTTGGGACAGTTTCAATAAATGGAAGAATCTCCCAGAAGATCATAATGATGAATTAATTAAAGCAAGCAAATTTGAGGCTGCCCTTGGAAAATTCGCTTTACATATTTGGAGAAAGAAAACTTGGAACCCATTATAAGAAGTATATGATGACGCTTAAGCACTGAAAAAAAGAGCAGTTCTACTTATGATTAAAACTTAAGAGTCCGAATAAAAGAGAGGAATCGATTAATGGAGTTATAATGTCGGATTAATCAAGGAAGTTTAAAGATGTAAATGTGTTATTGGACTGTTTGGATTCGTCGGCGCTCATATTAAGGATAATATAGCCCCACTCAAGCCAGATCAAGATTCTTTAAAGAAGGAAAAAGCAATTATTAGATTGATTGGAAATTATGATAATAATTTAAGATATTTCTTCTTAAAATGGTTCAATGATGGAAAATTAGAAAAACTTTAAGATGCAATGAATGATGAGAAAAAGAAGTTATTATTAGAAGCTATTAATAATTTTTCAAAGAATAATGATAATTCCAAGTTAAGAGCAGTTTTAGCTAAATTTAAGAGAAATTCAAGTGTCACTGCTGTTTAAGAAAGATTCTTTGCCAAATTGTTTGCAACACAATTTGGAGGAGCCATTGTTGCTTTCTAAAAATGGAAGAATTTACCAATTCCCGTAGATACTGAATAATTAAAGAATGCTAGAAAATTTGAAAGAACTCTCGATATCCTTTTCCATTCTCATCTTAAGGTTTCATTTGATCCATTAAAAGAAGATTATATGGATGCCTAGAACATTAAGAGAATGTGTCTAAGAAAATTATTTGAAAAGAGTATGAGTGCACATAAAAGATTATTCTTATTATGGGCATAATAAAATAGATAAGCTAAATAAATTGAAGTATGTAGATTAACAACTGCATTATTTGTTGGATTAGCATAAATTGTTACAGCTAATGTTTAACCATTATGTAAAATCCAGAGAAGCTAAGCTAAAGAAAAGCACTTCATATGATATTCTAAGGATAAACTGAAAATATAAGTAGAGCATTCATTTTATGGAGAAATCTTGCATAATAAAAGAGAATGTAAGAAGCTCTTGAAGATGCATTAACTGATGAGAAAAAGAAATAATTAACTGAATAATTAGTAAACTTTGAGAAAGGCAATAAATTAGCACTTTATAGAGCTATTTTAGCTAAATTCTCTTTAGCTCATAAGAAAGAGAAATTAGTTCTTTAAATTAATGCAAGAATATTAAGAACTTAAATTGGTGCAGTTTGGGATACTTTTAATAAATGGAAAAATCTAGCAGAAGACCATAACGATGAAATGATTAAAGCAAGCAAATTTGAAGCAGCTTTGAATAAATTCTCTTTACATATTTGGAGAAAGAAGACTTGGAATCCATTATAAGAAGTTTATGATGATGCATAAGCTTTGAAGAAAAGAGCTGTTCTACTTATGATTAAGACATAAGAATCAGAATAAAAGAGAGGAATCGATTAATGGAATTATAATGTTGGATTATTAAAAGAAGTTGAAAGATGCAAGTGTGTAATTGGATTATTTGGATTTATTGGAGCACATATTAAAGATAACATAGCACCATTGAAACCAGATGAAGATTCACAAAAGAAAGAAAAAGCAATTATCAAACTAATTGCAAATTATGATAATAATTTAAGATATTTCTTCCTTAAATGGTTTAATGATGGTAAATTAGAAAAACTATAAGGGGCAATGAATGAGGAAAAGAAAAAATTGTTATTGGAGGCAATCAATAATTTCTCAAAGAATAACGATAATTCTAAATTAAGAGCAGTTCTTGCAAAGTTTAAGAGAAATTCAAGTGTGACTGCTGTTTAAGAAAGATTCTTCGCTAAATTATTTGCCACTTAATTTGGAGGTGCTATTGTAGCTTTCTAAAAATGGAAAAACCTTCCAGAACCAGTTGATACTGAATAATTAAAGAATGCTAGAAAATTTGAAAGATCACTTGATATATTGTTCCACTAACATCTTAAAGTTTCATTTGATCCATAAAGAAGATTAATGGATGCTAAACATTAAGAGAATGTGTTAAGAAAATTATTTGAAAAGAGTATGAGTGCACATAAAAGATTATTCTTATTATGGGCATAATAAAATAGATAAGCTAAATAAATTGAAGTATGTAGATTAACAACTGCATTATTTGTTGGATTAGCATAAATTGTTACAGCTAATGTTTAACCAATTATGTAAAATCCAAGAGAGGCATAAGCTAAAGAAAAGGCTTTACATATGATATTCCAAGGATAAACTGAAAATTTAAGCAGAGCATTCATTTTATGGAGAAATCTTGCATAATAAAAGAGAATGTAAGAGGCTTTAGAAAATGCATATAATGATGAAAAAAAGAAAGAATTAACTGAATAGTTAGTGAGATTTGAAAAAGGAAACAAATTAGCACTTTATCGAGATATTCTTGCTAAATTCTCTTTAGCACATAAAAAAGAAAAATTAATTCTTTAAATTAATGCTAAAATTTTAAGAACACAAGTAGGTGTTGTATGGGATAGCTTTAATAAATGGAAAAATCTCCCAGAAGACCACAATGATGATATGATTAAAGCAAGCAAATTTGAGGCAGCCTTAAATAAATTCTCTCTTCACATTTGGAGAAAGAAAACTTGGAATCCTTTACAAGAAGTTTATGATGATGCCCAAGCAATTAAAAAACGTGCTGTGTTGGCTATGATTAAGACTTAAGAATCAGAATAATAGAGGGCTATGGATTAATGGAATAAGAATGTTTCATTAATTCAAGAGGTTGAAAGATGTAAATGTGTTATAGGATTGTTTGGATTTGTTGGTAATCATATAAGAATAAATTCTCCCTTAAACCAGATTAAGATTCACATAAAAAGAGAAAGCATTAATTAGATTAATTGGAAATTATGATAGTAATATGAGGTATTTCTTCATGAAATGGTTAAATGATGGAAAACTCGAAAAAATATAAGGTGCAATGAATGAAGAAAAGAAAAAGCTCCTATTAGAAGCTATCAATAACTTCTCAAAGAATAATGATAATTCCAAGTTAAGAGCAGTTTTGGCTAAATTCAAGAGAAATTCGAGTGTCACGCTGTATAAGAAGATTCTTTGCCAAATTGTTTGCAACACAATTTGGAGGAGCCATTGTTGCTTTCTAAAAATGGAAGAATTTACCAATCCCCGTAGATACTGAATAATTAAAGAATGCTAGAAAATTTGAAAGAACTCTCGATATCCTTTTCCATTCTCATCTTAAAGTTTCATTTGATCCATTAAAAGAAGATTACATGGATGCATAAAACATTAAGAGAATGTGTCTAAGAAAATTATTTGAAAAGAGTATGAGTGCACATAAAAGATTATTCTTATTATGGGCATAATAAAATAGATAAGCTAAATAAATTGAAGTATGTAGATTAACAACTGCATTATTTGTTGGATTAGCATAAATTGTTACAGCTAATGTTTAACCAATTATGTAAAATCCAAGAGAGGCATAAGCTAAAGAAAAAGCACTTCATATGATATTCTAAGGATAAACTGAAAATATAAGTAGAGCATTCATTTTATGGAGAAATCTTGCTTAATAAAAGAGAATGTAAGAAGCTCTTGAAGATGCATTAACTGACGAGAAAAAGAAATAATTAACTGAATAATTAGTAAACTTTGAGAAAGGCAATAAATTAGCACTTTATAGAGCTATTTTAGCTAAATTCTCTTTAGCTCATAAGAAAGAGAAATTAGTTCTTTAAATTAATGCAAGAATATTAAGAACTTAAATTGGTGCAGTTTGGGATACTTTTAATAAATGGAAAAATCTAGCAGAAGACCATAACGATGAAATGATTAAAGCAAGCAAATTTGAAGCAGCTTTGAATAAATTCTCTTTACATATTTGGAGAAAGAAGACTTGGAATCCATTATAAGAAGTTTATGATGATGCATAAGCAATGAAAAAGCGTGCAATTTTGGTGATGATTAAGACCCAAGAATCAGAGCAATAGAGAGCTCTTGATTAATGGAACACTAATGTTGCTTTGATTAAGGAGGTAGAAAGATGCAAGTGTGTGATTGGATTGTTTGGCTTTGTTGGAGCACACATAAAGAATAATATTGCTCCATTGAAACCAGATGCTGATGCCTCAAAGAAGGAGAAAGCCATTATTAAATTAATTGGTAACTTCGACAGCAATCTGAGATACTTCTTCATGAAATGGTTAAATGATGGAAAACTTGCAAAGATTCAGGATGCAATGAATGATGAAAAGAAGAAGTTACTATTAAGTGCAATCAGCAATTTCTCAAAGAATAATGATAACTCTAGACTTCGGGCTATTTTAGCTAAGTTTAAGAGAAACTCAAGCGTCACTGCAGTGTAACAGAGATTCTTTGGAAAGTTGTTTGCAACCAAGTATGGTGGAGCTATAGTTGCTTTCCAAAAATGGAAGAATCTCCCTGAGCCAGTTGACACTGAATAATTGAAGAATGCAAGAAGATTTGAAAGATAACTTGACCTTCTCTTTAGGAACACAGTTAAGAATTCATTTGAACCAATGAAAAGTATTTATCAAGAGGCAAATAACAAGAAATTATATTGCATTAGAAAATTGATGACTCTCTCAATGGGTTAGAACAAACGACTTTTACTCTACTGGAGAGATATCAATAAACTACACAAATCAATTGAAATTTGCAAGCATACTACAAATCTATTCTAGTCATTAGCATAGACTCTTGCTGGTAATGTGTAAAGTGTTTTTAAACCCAATAGAGTTTAAGAGAGTGTATTGTAGAGAATGTTACTCAATTACAATAATATATTAAGATTGGCATTTGTGAATTGGAGTAATTAAGTGAAGAAGGCTAAAATTGCTTCATAACTTGATGATGAAAAGAAAAAGATGTTGTTGTTTGCCCTCAAGAGAAATCTCAGTAATAGCGATACTGGAAGATTGAGAGATGTTTTAAGGAAGTTCCAAGTTAATCGTGATAAATTGGGATTAGTTAGAAAGTTCCAACTTAAATTATTACGCACTGTTGCTGGCCAAGTTGAAGTATCATTCTTAAAGTGGAAAGGACTTCCAGATAATTCTGAATTAGATCAAGTTAAAGCTAGTGCATTTGGCAAAGCAATGAATAAAATTAAGTTAACTTTCCTCAGGTAAAGGGCATTCAGATATTTCTAAGATATTTACTAGGATGGATAGGCTAAACAAAAGTATGCTCTTAATAAGATGCTTTTTAATTGTATGAGTGGTGAAAAGAAGGCATTCTTAAAGTGGTACAAGATGGTTGAATTTGGTAGAATGGCTGAATAACATTCAATTTCAGATAAGAAGAAATTGGCAATCCAATTATTCTATCAACATAAGATGAATCAATTGAATGTTGCATTTGTGGAATGGAAGAGAATTTGCTCAGCATTGGCCAACTAAAAGGAATCAGCTGCTGATAGAGATGCTCGTTTAAGAAGAGAGGCAATCTTATTGTTCTAAAACTATGCTAAGATTAAATTAAGAATCTACTTCTAGAAATGGAATATTAAGGCAGTTAAGAGAAATATGGTTCTTGTGTTTAATGCAATTCAAAAGATTTTACATTTGAACAAGTATTCAGAGAGAGCATTGTTGAAATCAGCACTCGATTAATGGAGAGGTCCAAAAGTTTAGAATTAATGGTTCAGTAGAGTGGCAGAAATGATTGCAAAGAATTCAAGGATCACTCCTTAGATTGCTTTCTGGAGAATGAAGGATAATGCTATGTCTCAAAAGGCTGTAGGTTTGAATACTTTATAGATCATAAAGTGCAAGAAATTGATAAACAATCTACTTAAAGCCTATGATAGAGTGAGGTAACGAGCATTCACTAATATTGAACATTTTGGTAGAGGAATTACTGATGCTAGTTCCTTCTAGCCATCTCATTCCAGTTTCCTCTAGCAAACTCCACAAAAGGATCCATTAATGAGATCATAGATGGAATCAGTTCTAATGAAAAACAGCTAATAGGTAGCAGCTAACACTTTGGCAAGAATATTTAAGAGACACTTGAGAGCACGATTTACTGAATTAGTGTTGCTTGCCTCTAAGAGTTAGAGTCTCGGATAGGAGATGTTAAGAAGTTCCATCTAACCAACTCCTTATAGATTCATTCATAAGAAGATAGCAACTGAGAAATTAATAGCTATTATTGAAAAGAAGGCATAATTGTAACAATTTATTATTTTCAATAAATTGAGAAATGTATAATATTATCTAAATTTAGACCTCTGATCCAGAATTGCTATAGAGAATGAATGAATTGATAGAGGAAAATAGTTAGTTGAGAAATTAGACAACAGAAAACACTAACACTACTAGAGATCAAACGATAGCAGACCAATAGAGAATTATAGCTGACCTGAACTTCAAACTTGAAAGAATAAGGGCAGAAAAGTATTAATTATTAGTATTTAGATTATTCTCTGCTTTGGTACATTTCTAAGATCATTTAGTTGAAGAAGGGTTTATGGCTCTTGATGAACAACGAAAACAGTGAAACTATATTCACAATATATATATAAATATAAAATGGGCAATAATACATTGTGCTGTTCTACTTAGGAGTTTAAGAGCAGTTCAAAAATGAGTCTTTAACCGAGATAGATAGCCCATGCCTCATTTTGTGGTTGTTAAATAAATTTAAGCTAATGCAAATTGTTACATGAAGATGCTGACACTATAGTTGTGATAATAAATAAGAAACTAAAAGTTGGACAAGACCTTGAAGAGTAATTGAAGTAAAGTGTAACAATACATTAGGAAGTTAGGAGGATAATCAATAATCAATGAATTAAGATAAATTCGTTTAGATGAGGGTGGAAAACTTGATCTTGGTTAAGTAGTGTATACACATGCAGGAGGGGTATGATTTATTTTACCTAGATGAAATTTGACTATATATTTTATACAGTTCTTCCAAGTTGTTGTGACGCTACAATGTTAATTACTAAGCATTCATATTTAGAGTAATCAGCGGATTTTTAGCCAACTGAATCATTGTAGGAGGGTTTAAAGTGTTAAATGGATGGATTATAAATAATTACTGAAAAGTTGACTGATACTCAATAAACTCGAGAGAGGTAAAATATATATGAGTGTGTGATAAATTGTCTACAATTGGCTTCTGATTTAGGGGTGAAGTCAATAGCATTTCCTGTTTTGGAACCCTTTAATGGACACATATCTAAGTCTAAAATAGCTGCAATTATGTTATTTGCTATTAAACAATTTTTAAAAGATAACGCAAAAAATTCAATTGAAGAAATTAAAATAAGTTCTTAGGTAATTCATGTTATTATATAGGATGTGTAAACTATTAATTTATTTAAATACATAATTCATTCAATCATGAATGATAATTCAGAAACAACAATAGATAGAAAGAATAGATAAACTTTTAAAAACAATTACATTAAAGAATCGAATTCCTTATTAAGTAGTGAATACGATGAGGCAGAGGAGGAGATTGAGTAATAAATGAAAGTAGATGACATAATGAAATTTTGTCATGGTTACAAGGATGGAAATGATGAAAATAAGGTAAAATGCTCATTTTGAACTCCTTTTTATTTTATATACAATATTTAATAATGGGATAAGCTAGTTCAAGTTAACATATTTAGACTTTCGTATTTCAAGAGGACATATAAATTCCACAACCACCTTAATAACAACCACAAAGAAAATGTTATAAAGCAGCTAAAAAGCCTACTACTACGAACTAGTAAGCACCTTAAAGCACTTCGAAAATCTCATCTGATAAACCCTCCGTTATAGAGAGGTCTCTTGAAATGAAGAACCTTGGGAATAACTATATCCTTAACAGACAATATGATAAGGCAATTGAATGTTATTCTCAAGCAATAGTAAATAAGTATTTAATAAGAGAATATTTACCCTGGAGATTCAATATACTATTCGAATAGGGCTGTGGCAAACAAATAATTGAATAGATTGTCTGAAGCTAAGGCAGATGCTGAAGCTGCAATAAAATTAGATGAGAGTAATGCTCGTGCTCATTTTGTAAATGGTACAATAAGATTGATGGAAGTGTAAAAATGTTAAGAAATAAGTGAATAACTAATTAAGTAAGCACATTAAGGTTTATAATACTTAGATAAAGGTAAAAGTTTTAGTAATTATAGCATATTAATACATTAAAGATAATACTGATGAGTAAAAAAGTAAATTAAAAGTTCTAATCAATTAGAATTTAGGAAAAGGAAGAAGAATGGTATTTTTATTAGCTTAAGAAATGGATCGAAGAAGTATTGATTATTTTAATTTAGATGTATCTACTTTAAAGTCCCTTCTTTCTAGTATTGCAGCTCGAAATAATAAAAAATTAGACTTCGAATACATTGAAAAATAAATGAATAAAAAAACTCTCTAAGATATCCCAGTTCCAACATACTTTTAATGTATTGTAACATATGAAATAATGAATGAACCAATTCATTTTAATACAGGATTAACTTATGAAAAAAGAAGTATTGAATAATAATTTAAATCAAATGGGTATGTTGATCCAATCACAAGAGCAGATATGGATCCATATACTGCAAGATTAAATATTTAGTTACTGTAAGGAATAAATTAACTTCGATAAAAGTATGGTTGGATTGGAATAGAACATGAAAATGATTACAAAGCTATTAAATTTGAATGATATATCATATATGATCCTTGCATATTTATTGAACTTATTCAAGTTTTGCTTTTACTACTTATGAAGCTTTTGCTGAATTTTACTTTCTCATATCGTCAATATGTCTTTTAGCTCGAGCAGAGTAGGTACAATCATCGAATAAAAGTTATACATCTTAATAGGATTCCTAAATAGTATTGTATATACTTTCATAGACAATAGAGATTGAACCTTAATGTTAACGTTAAGTTTTCTTGGTTCCCCTCTGTCAATAATAGCTTCAACATCTTTAATCTTTGCATGATAAAGTATGTGTGCCCATTATTTCTTTACAATTTGAGTTTCTATTATTATGAAATTGTCATCATCTTACATCCAAAAACTAATTTACATATTCAAATACCATTCTCCTGAAGTACAGTTCTGTAACTTATCCTTGACTGTTTTAGCTGATATTCTACAAGATAGTAGTTGACAGTTATCAGGAGGTTCATAATTTTATCCAATTTTCCATGTATTTGTAACATTATCAGATTCTTTTTATTCATTTACTTATTTGTCTTTTGAAATTAATGATGAGCTTGTATATATATATGTTTTACTAAATCAAGTCTATCATTAAGAATATTGCTAAATCTCTAGTTGCTGCTTCTCTTAATCCAACAGGTTATCTATACATTAGATCAATATTTGGATCATATTTATCAATTATAGGTGAGAATGCTAAATAATCTAAATTAGGTTTCAAGGACTTCAAATTTAGACTAATTATATCAATTATTACTTATATTTATTGAATTCCATATAATATTGTGTTACAACAACATCATGATATTATGATTACTTTAACATAGTAATCATTTTAGTTACAGTATAATAAAATATTTTATAGAGTTTGCTAATGGTCTACTATTCAAGAACTAATTTATCAACCGATATTAAATGTAATATAATTTAAGTTGCCAAAATTAAAGTACATAATCTTAATGGAGGATCAATTTCATATATAGATAGTAATTAATGGATAATATCATTCCTTTCAATAATTATTTATGCTGTATTAGCTTCTTAAAATAAGCAAGTTCTTAAAATGTCTTTGTCAGGAAAGAAAAGAACTGTTTTCAATAAATTTAGTAACAGATATAAGAAATTATCATCTTTAGTTTGTAAATACATCATTAAATTAGTTCTAATTCTATTAGGAACCATTTAATCTTATCCATTATTTTGTAACAATTATTTACAAAAGAATGTTACACCTTTATTATTTTGTAAGCCTAAAACATCATTTATAACATTAATTTCCTCTATACAATCTTGAGTTTCATCACTAATTGAATAAGACTGTAAATCGAATAACTGATTTGCTTGAGCAGTTAACACTTCTGTATGCTAATCCCAAAAGTTTCTAAAACTCCAAGTGAATAAGAAAGATCTGGGGTATCTGACATTATTTTCAAGAAGTTGATTGAGTGTAGATTATAAGGAGGGGCTAAAAAGGAGGAGAATCAAACTTTTAGCCAAGTGAGTAGCACTGAAGTTATTGATCAAGTGATTCATTAGATGGAGTGTAAATGGAATCGATAATGTTTCTTTCTTTTAATAGAGGATACCACCAAGCATGGCTGGTAAAATTGTATAAGTTAATAGTGCATTATCTAAGATCTAAATTTATTATTCTATATTACCTCTGATATCTCTGGACAAAATGCATAGATATCATTCAAAAAATAAAATATATCTACTAAATCATCAAGTTTTTCTTTTACATCAGTTCGAGTATTGAGAACTTCTTTATTGGTTTCTAACCAAATATTTTTGAGATGACAAGAAAAATGTACATAAAATAGAGCAAATGGAAATCTTGCTAAATATTTTTTCAATAAGGGGTTTTAAACTATTTACATATAATGAATACTTTTCATTACACCAAGTATAATAGTTCTGACAGCGGTTCTCACCATGATTTCTTTATGATTGTAAAATTTAGTCGCTTGCCACAATAGGGGAAACAAACTCATTCTTTGATTGAAAAATAATTATAGATTTGCATCATCAATACGCAAAGCAAGACTCTTTAATAGAGAAATGTAATAATCGACAATTTCTTCATCTGTGAAATCATAATTGTACATAATTAGATCTTGCATCACGGGATGAGAGAGTAGGTAATTAACATTCTCTTTATTTGCTAAATTTGCTCTAAAATATTCGTAATACATACAAAAGGATCCCAAAGCTTTAAATTATGGCAATGATGATTTCTTTAAAAATTGATCTCTGCATAATTTTGAACATGTTTTCTGCAATATTTTCTTCAAAAAAGAAGCTACTCTATTAATTTAATACTCAAAGAAATCCGAATTATTCTGATCTCCCCAAACTGAAAATTCACAAATTAATTCAACTTTTTCACAAATGAATTGTTTGCTTTTATTGTCAATTATTTTTGAATATTGTATTAACTAATTATAATGTTATCTACTCGATGAGATTATACTTATATTATTCTAAACTATATTCGACTGAAGGGTTCTTTTTCATTATTAATAAATTAATTTAATTATTCCATATCAATATGGTAAATTCTTTGGGAGACTTTTTCCCCTCTTTTCCTCAACTGTGCATTCTTAAAGATACTTCTTTAGCATTTTTCTTTCATCAACAATCATTCTCCAGGCCTTAAACACAGAATACACTCGAGAATAATGACTTTCAGATTCAGCTTTTTATTATCTAATAATATAATAAATAAATACAATTTCTTTTCTAATTTAAGTTACTTAATAAATTCAACTCCTTGAGTTCTGTAATGATATAAAAAGAATCCACGACAAATCCTTTATATACATTTGCGTTGATTGTTTCTCTTCAAGCACTCAATAAACCAGACTTAAAAGTGTATATTGAGTTATTATTGATTTTGATTTATTGAAAGTTGCTGCAATTTTTCTTGAGTTTTTTGAACAGCTGCTTTTAAGAATTAAAACATTGAATTGTTTAATTTTGTTTCATAATATTAATTGGCCTTCTAAATTTATAACTTGCTTTTTAGTTTCCTTAAATTTAGGGTAAGTGTTCTTTCATAGGCTCCTTAAATCGTAGATGTAAACGTAAAAATGGATTTTAATTTTCTCCATTTAATTAAGGATTATTTTTTAAGTTTCCTCTTGTTCTAGTTACTGATAAGTTGGCCCTTTGTTATCAACTTAATCCTTTGAAATGCATTTACCACATCCTTTTTGAATTTATGATCTACAATTTAAAACAATTGAGTTGCATTCTAATGTTTATTTGAAGCTTATTTAAGGATACCCATGAATTACTGAACATGATATTATTTATTTTGGAAGGAATCATAGCTTTCCCCTAAACAGCCGAATATACTTTTAACAGCGATTCTTTTTTGTGTTTAATTGAACCAAAGATTCAAAATAGATTTTCTTTTGCTATCATCTAATTATTGATATATGAGACTTGCCTTATCTCCATAAGATTTGATGACTTTCATATTGTTGATCATATTTCTTTTGTAAATTTCTAGTAAGGATCTGCAAATGAATTTATAGGCAACAGATTCATTCGTGAGTTTTGCCCACAAAGTGAAACAAAATATTTATGTTCGTCTATTTTTTTCGTCAAGAAAAGAGAAATATTGTTAATCCTATTGCAATTACCCGAATATCATTGCTTGCCTATTGAAAATTAATTTATCAAAGGCTTTCAAGGCGAATTCTCCCTTCAATTACTTGATTTATTGATTTTACAATTAGAAAAATAATTATGTTCTGCAATGTTTATAATAAGTTTTTTATTCAAAAATTCCTGTGAGTATATCATTGAATATAATGAGTCTTTATTTAAGATTTGTTAATTTATTCCATTTAGTAAACAATTGGCTTTTTTATTGATGTTGTATTATGGCATTGTAAATTTATTATTTATTAATATTGAAAAGACATTTAGCACATTTAGTTAATTATTTCTACATGATTGAGTCATAGGACTCTTATAAAATTTAGATAGCCTGTGACTTTTTAAATTGATTCGACCATTTTTTGAGGAATGATTATTTGAGATGCTTTATTTTCATTGTAGTTAACTGCTTAAGTTTAGCAAGTTTATTGATCTTATTCAAAAATTTATGTTACTTTGTCTTTATTTATTTATCAAGAAGATTAAATAGCTTCTTTAAGCAACTACTTTTCGACCAATTAATTTTCCATTTACCAAATATCTTTTCTAATTGTCTTTTTCTAAGAACTTCCTGAATTTAGTAATCGACATTGTTTTCTTGAAGTGCCGTTAGTGCATATGAAATATTCTCTGTTTACTTTAATTTGAACAGATTTGAGAAATTTTTCATGATTTGCCTTTTTGAGTGTTTTCTTCTCCATATTGAGAGAGTTTTTAATTTTAATTAAGCTTCACGCTTCTCAATTAAGTGAGAAAGTTTGAAGTTTTCACTCAATGTGTTAAATTGCTTCTTTAACTGTTTAAGTTTCAATTAATTGAGCAATTTTACTAAATAAGTAACTTTTTATGATGATTGAGTTACACCATACCAAGATTGAATAACCCTTTAAAATAAATTTGTCTTGTAGTAGATTCTGGCCTCATTTAATTGATTATTCTATTGTAATTTAGAATAAAGTTTTGCTTTTTAATTCTTTTAAACATCAGTGATGCATTAAATTATTAGTTTAGCACCCTATTGTTTACTAGTGAAGGTTTTCCAGCCAGCGAAACATTTTTTCAATTTATTCATCTTCATAATTTGATCTCTAGGTCTTTTCTTCTGCTGAATAAGGTCTTTGAAGCCTTTGAAATACTTTTGTAATAAGTTTCGTTTTATTTACAAAATTGTCACAGCTGTTAAATAAGCAACATTTTATTCAAAAGTGAATAATGTTTTCATATGCTTGAAGCTTGACTTCTTAATGTGGTACATTTGTCGTTTTTGTATCAAATCATAATTGGTCTTTATTTGATTTTTTTACTACATGCAAAAGAATATTTACGTTTTATATTTATTCAATTGATTGAAGGCAAATTTCAACATGTAAAAGATTCTCCCTTGAGCCATATATTTTTTCTTTTAATAATCTCTAACTTTAATAAGCTAATATATGAGTTGTAATGTACTTGCATGTGTTTGAAAAATATTTTCATTTAAAGTTTAGTAAAATTGTGGCAAAAATTATCAATTTTCGACTATGATTTCATTTTGGCATTCCAATATCTGATATGCTTAACTTTCAAATTCTTAATAATAACAGGGATGAATTTGTTATCTTTATGTTTTTGCATTTTCTTCTTCCATCTATATTCATTCAAAACATTAAAAACTCTAAAATAGTTATTAATTTACTTTTAATATTGTTTAATGATCATAAGTTTATCGAAGTTATCTTTGACACTCTTTTTGTATGAATGTTATTAACTGAAATTAAGCCAACAATAGAATGGACCAGCAATGTATTTTCCAAATATCTATCTTTAAACTGCTCGTTTATTTCTAAATTAAATCAAACAATTACATTTATTTCTATCTATAATTGACAGCCCTAATTCTCATATATTGAAACATATGTTTCATGAGATTTTATTCATGGAGAGAAAGCAATTAATCATGAAATTGTTGCTTTTTTAAGTGATTTATGACATTGATTCGGAAGGCACGAAAAACTTTTGATTTTAGTTTCAAGGGATATTTGTTTTACTGTTTAAAATGGATATTATTTAACTACATAATTTGATAAAATACCTTTAATTCTTTTATAAATTCTTTATTGTATTTAGATTTCATTATACGAGCTAGATTTTTCAACCATAGTGATTGTTAAAAGGCTATTCTCATCCTCTTAAAATATAGAAAGAGGCTTAATTGCTTTAATTAAGTTATTTTCAGGTCCCCCTATCGATGATAATGCTTCTACTTAGCCCATCTAAACCAAAAATTCATTAATCTAATTAGAAAATGTAATACTTTCTTTATTTGTTCATTTTATAAATCATTCTAGCCTTACTATCAAGCTCCTTTTTAATTTATCTTTCCTTCTTATAAGATTAAAGTATCTTGAATGGTTTATTCACATAAATTTCCTATAAAAATCGGTCGACAAGCTAATATTTTCTTAATTAAATTAAATATTACTATCTTTTATTGTTTTTCATTTCGACATTCTGTAGGAAACCATTAAAGCTTCTTTAGATCAAATTGATTAAATATTTTTTGTGCAATTCTTAATGCATTTATTACTTCATGCGCAGGCTAGCGAGAAAGGATGCAAAAACCATTAATATCCTTCTCTTGCATTATTTTCTATAACAATCAAATGATTTTTATTTTTGCATGCGATTAAACTCCTTGAGCCTTAGATACTGTTTCCATTTTCGAAGGCATTTTTTAAGAATAACTTAACATGCTTCCCTTTATTGTTTATTCATTACAAGATTACGCCAAAGTCCGAAATATAATTTTTCGAGCTTTTGTTAATATATGCCACTAGCTAATAAATTGTTTTGATATTTTTCTCTGCTATTTCTATAATGTACCTTGAATTTTTCGAAGCATTCTTTCAATAGTTGTTTATTTGATAATTGCAAGTATCCTTCGCTTATTCTTTTCTTGCATTTTTGTGTTATTTATTTATTATGAAAGTCATAAAAATAATCGAAATATTTCTTTTAAATCTTTAATTTGAAGAAATATTCTGCTTATACTCTATTTAATCTTTTATGTTTATGTATTTTTGAATATTTTCTCAATTTTATGAATGCATTTTGGATATAATTGGTTTTCCTCATTGCTAACACTTAGTTCCCAGCTCTTTAAATGTTTCTTCTTCTAAGCCAATATTATTTCTATTATAGATTTTAGGAGTACCATATTATCAAAGTATTTAAAAAGAACTTGCAAAGTTTGCTTCTCTTCAAATTTCTTGATGTTTAATTCAATTTAAAATTGATTTTTAATTGAAAAGTTGGCTACTTATTATGGTTCTGCTTGAATTTCTGCATCTTACAATTTAATTGGTTCATTGCATATATAAATTATTTTGTTGAGTGAAAACCTATAAAGTTGCATGACTTTCCTCTATAGCAGAGTAACCATTTACGATATTCCATTTAAATTTACAAGGGAACTTGATCGTTACTACGGTTTAGTTGGTTTTTAATCGCTTCTGATATGTTCGCTTTAATATGAGCGTTTCTTGCCTTCTGATATTTATTTCAATATTTGATTAGTTAATCTAATTACATAATTGAGTACTCTTTCTAATAATCAGATTGAAATTCTGTTAATCTTGAACCTCTTGTTTCATATGTTGGTGGTGATGCAAATGTTGTGGGACTGGAAAATGTTTATTTTTCCTTTACAATACTTTAGGGTTAGCGGTTTGTAGAATTTGGATTATTTTCATCATACTTGAAATCAAAGGAAAAATTGAGGCTGGTTGCTTCTTTTATTTCCTTCGGAGGAGGAACATATTTCTGGTACCACTTATCTCCAATGTTTCGTGATTCTTGGATGATTCTCTTGTAAATTTTATCATACAAATCCATGTCGATTCTTTTAGCCCCTTATTATGAATATTTATACTCCTGAGTTTATCGAGCTGATCGAGTATGGTGCTAAGATTGAATCGCCCATTGACTGAGCCTACGATTTCTTGCAAGACGGGCTCCATTTAATTTATTCAAAATTCAAATAATAGTATTGCATAGAATAAATTTAATTATGAGTGAAGAGATTGATCATCATTTGGAAATGTAGGAAACAAATGCAATGCTCCTACGGTAATTTGAATAGGCTGTAGAGGAGACACATCCAGAATTCTCAGACATCTAATAATCTGATCCACCATCACCAACAAAAAAATCAAAGAAAAAAGAAAGAATTGTAGAGAGATTACTCTCAAATCGAGCTAAATTCGATGATAGAACAGCTCTTTTCAATTTAATTAATTCCATTGCACTTGTATTCTATATTACTAATTAGGCATTAACATTATATAATCTGAGTTCAATAGTTAATATTGAAGGGTAGACAAACTTGAAATTCTCTGAATCAACACAAATATATAGTTATTATACATGGAATGATTAAGGATTTACAGTTTATTATCTTGTAATAATACTTATTATGGTGCATATCCTCAAACTGTTAACATGTTTAGTTGGTAAATTAAACACAATATGTAGGATACTTCTGTGTTGTTTAAAAGTCTGAAAAATTATTGACAATATTTATGATGTTAACATTTACTTGTGTCATTACAAGGGGAATTATTACAATACTTCTATTAATTGACTATAGTTAAATTAAGCAAACATAAATATATATGTATGGAGATGAAGATGATATTGCTTCATCTGAGACTCTTTAATTTACATTAATATTAGTATTATTTGTAGCTGTTGAGATTATAATGGGTCTGCAGAGTTTACTATTAGCAGGATAAGCAAAGAAGAAATATAAAGGTATCATTAAATTAATGTAGCAATGAGAATTAATGAAAAAAAGATTGCATCTCACTACAATATTGCTTATTAAATAACAGTAAGACAATTCCTTGTTTGATTAATATGTATATAATATATAATTGTATCTCAAAATATAATGGTCTTTAATAAGAACATAATGAAAATATATCAATAAAATAATTAGGTTATGAAACTAAAAGGGTTTTCTAAAATTAAATTACTTATGATATTGAGATTTTTTGGAATAATAATGTTTAATATTGTTTTAGCTTGGTTTATACGTGTCTTCTTTATTGAACAATTGTAAATGAAGTTATCATAATATGTGGAGAATAAGCATAGAAGAGGTTAAAATATTATTATTAAGGGACAATGAATTAAATATTTTATACAAATTTCACTATCTATGATATATAAAATAAAATTTATAGATGTCAATATATTTAAATATGAATAAATTTTCCCATATCGTGTTTATCAATGTTATTTATGTTATAATTATTCTGTTGATTATTATTATAATTAATATAAATGGCTTAAAAGAGAGTTCCAAAACAATAAGATCCTGGTTAAGTTGTGAATAAGGATATAGTATTT
>JMSD01000033.1:217401-267952 GCA_000715435.1 Paramecium caudatum
AATATAAATATATCAATATTATATTTCAATTTCTGCCCCGTTTGAGATACATTACTATTCGAAGGTTTGAGACTTATCCATCTCTTCCCCTTCATAAAATAATGTGAGAATCTACTTTCCTTCTCTTTATTGAAATAGTTTTATGAAATCTTCTATCTTCATTGAAGGTTTGACTTCTTCTTCAAAAATTTTCCCATTTTCATCAACAAATCGTATTTTTAAGGGGAGCTCTAATGAAACAGGAAGATGCAAGCTATCCTCTATTTCTACTTTTTCCTTGCATTCTAAAACAATTTCACTTTTTGTTCCTGTAAGTGCATACATGACTGTATCATCACTCAATTATTTATCTTAATAATAGAACAATTTATTTTGATCATTCAATTGGAGCATGTTCCTTAGTTATTTGACGGTTGATGTGATTTTTGCATTAATTTTGAGTGTTTAGAGTTCATCCTAGACTACAATAGTTTGATCAACATTTTCAATTTAGATAGTGCAATCTGAGTCTATGCCAAGGGCTTCCCAAGTTTTGTCGTGCTGAAGGATTTTGCCCTGATAAAACATACAAAAACTTGATATCATTGCATCCTTGGCAGGACTTCTTGATAAGAGTCTTTTTGTGCAAAGGAGTTTTCCCTGTTATGTGAATGTGATTTACAAAGCAAAATCATATTCAATGATATCTTTAATACCAATGTTTAAAAGTGGTTATTATTGATCAACTTAAACTCCCTTGACAAAGCATATAACTTTTTTTTCTGTAAGTTACAGCATAGCATCCTTTAATGTCATTTGCATTTCACATTACTTGGAAACGATGTTGAGGTCTCCTTTTCTTTAAAAAGTAACTTGAACTAATTGGGTTTAGATTTCTTCAACGATGATTACATCATTGTCTTGAATACCTAATTCCACAAATGTGAGGCTCAAATCAATTCGTTTGCCATTAAAAGTGCAAATGACTTTGCTTGGTTGACAAAAGTATTCTAATTCTTGTTTAACTATGGCTAGCGATGAAAATATATCTTAATGTAAGATGGTGCCTTTGGGGTTTTTGAAGAACAATTGTATTTTTTCTTCAATCTCTACATAAAACCAATTGTTCACATAATCGAGTGATTCAATTTTAACTTAATCATTGAGGAATTTATTTTCAAATTTTACTAGTATGCAGTCTGCATTAGGGATACCGAATTGTGCCTTAATTTTTTCTTTTAAATCGCCTACACAGGCAGTAGGTCTTAGAGGTTCGTGAATTTCTAATTCAAAGGTTTATAGGAAAACTTTGGCAATAATGTCTGGGAAGCGAACAACATCTTTAAGAGGTATTGGTTCATGGGGATCATAGTATTGTATGAGTTTTGTATATGGGTCGATGTCTTTGCCTTTGTAACAGAGGCGACAATCAATTATATTAAACTTATCTATTATGAACTTCGTTAAGTCTTTCCCTAATATATTGAGGGACATATCAAAGTAGTGTATTGAAGCATCTGAGTCAGAGAATTTAACTTTGGCCATTTCCCTACAATAGGATATGCCTAATTTATAATTTACTCTCAGATCCTGGAAGCTCTATTTTGGATCGATTTCTTTATTGTCGTAATAGACAAGTATTTTTTCATTTTAAAGTTCATATTCATCCTATTACAGGATTTTCCTTACATGACTTTCAATAATCTCATTAGGATATACTTAGACTGTTTGTTTTTTGTTAACGAATATTTTATGTTAAAAAACTATTTCCTTCATTTTTTGCTTGATCAGTAGGTGAAGTTCTTCAATTGAGGGTAGTTAATCTTGGAATGTTTTATTTATGTCTAGTTATGTTTCAAAAAAGAAAAAAGTAGAATCCACAAGTAATTGATCTAGGATACGAACTTTTTCATTGGGTTTCACGAAAACAGTGAAACATTTATCATCTGATTCTAGGTATAATTTGAAGTGTTTTGGTTATTCGTTGATGAATTTTATGAGTATTTCATCGTCATCTTAAAATGGTCTGGTTTATCGTAACTTTAAATTAGGGTTAAGTATCTGAGTTTAGTAGAATAAACAAAAATTTTAATTAATGGAGAATAGTTTTGAAATATATTTTTAGAGGTTTTCTATACTTTCTTATGGTGAAACCTCAATACGTTTGGATACATTTTCGGCTTTGAAGATTAGGGAGAATCGATTTTTAACTATTAATTTTAAGCATGCATTATCTGGGATTTGATATTAGTAATATAGATCCTTGTCCTCTAATTTTTGATCATTGTAATACAAATTAAATGGATATCTGATGTTGAGTTATTAATTGATCTATTGCTTGATAATTTCGAATGAATTGAATGCATCTACTTCGAATGCAGTTTGTGAGTTTTAATAGAAAATGAAGAACTGTGCGATAATTTGGTAATTAACCTTTCCCTCAATCCGAGATCGCCATTTTTAACATTCAATATTATCGATTATACGAACTCTGTAAGGGAGTAGTGGTAATTGGGTTTGGAGTGTTTCTTGTAATTCTGCAGCATTTCCCAAAGCATTTGCTTGGATTTCTTTTTTTATTTTTGAGTGCTCAAATAGGATTTAGGTTTTGAGTGTGAAATGCATTTTTAATTGTTTAGAGGGGACGTCTTTGACATAAGTTTACAGATTGAAGGTAGTGTTTTCGTAAGTGCATGTTGCTTGGGCTTCTTTTGGGAATTAAAATTCTTTGGCAACTCGATCAACTAGGTCTGAGATTCTCCATCCTTCTTCGCAAACAAAATTGGCATTCCTATATAGGTTTGGTACATAAATCTTGAACTCTAGGAATTCGTTCATTAATAATTATGGATGAATATTTGGATAGTATAGATCAAATAGCATCTGAACGCACATTGTAAATGCTTAAATCGTAAAAGAAGCCGAAGTTCAAGATAAATAGAGTCCCAGAGGAGCTGAGATCAGTGCCTGTTTATTTGGATTTTGAGCATGAGGAGTACATATTTAGGGACAACTTTATATGGAACCTTAATGATTAGCATGTGAGTCCAAAGGAATTTGTGGAATCATTAGTGTAGAAATTGGGTTTTGGGAATGTGAAATAGATGCATTAGTAATTGTTATTTCAGATAATGGAGTACATTGAAAAACATAGTGTGCATATTCCTGATGCATTGATGTAAACTTCAAAGAAAATTTAATCAGAGAAGAAGAGATTTAATTAACCAGCATAAAGGGTATCTCGAACTTAAGTGACGCGTTTATCGTATGTTAAGTAAAAGTGTACACATTGCTAATTTTTGAACATTTCGAGTGGGTTGTATTGTAAAAAGTGCAGAATTCCATTTGTGATATTGGATAATGTAAACCCAAGTGAACCAATCACGAGAGATGTTTTCTCTTTTATGAAGTGGTTTAAAATAGAGCATAATCATCCATTGAGCCTAGACGTTTGGCGAAAGAGGATTTTACTTCCCTTTACACTCTTAGAGAGAAGTTGGTTGAATTGACAGGAGAGAATGAGGAGATTGAAGAAGTGTTTTAGGAGTTTATGAAGAATTGGGGAAAGTTGGATTCTGCTGAGTTTATAGCTTCTCTCAAGAAGCCAAAAACAAAGCTGAAAAGAAAGAATGAAAAGAAAGTTGAATCAGGAGAGGAGGAGGAAAGTGAGTAGGAAGAGATTCAGGAAGAGGAGGAGTAAGAGGAAGAAGAAGTTAAAAATGAGTCATCTTCTTCCATGGAAGAGGAATAGTAGTAGTAGGAGGAATCATAGTCTGAGTCATAACGTATAACAACAAGGAGAAGGGCAAAGGAGGAAATACTTAGAAGGTCGGTGAGAAAGAGAAGGTGATGTAATAATTCTGTTATTCATTTCAATTGCAAAATATCCTACTAATCGACATACTTTGTAATAACTTTTGTGAATTCCTCCACCTCTGGTGTTTTTGGTACTTGTCTTAAAGTTCTGGTGGGTTGTTAGTATTTTTTGACTTCCTAAACTGATCCTCCCTCGAAATCCCACACTTTAGCTTTCTTTTACTCATATATAATGAGGCAATCATCATCTCTGCATTGTTCCTTCATTTTTGTGGTTAGGGTTTTGAGTTAAGGGTTTTCTCTAATGCATTTCTTGAATGCAACATATTAATTTTAGTAATTTCTAAGTATAATAATTAAATACATTATTTCTTTATCTTGAATCTAATTCTTTGTTTGTAAGTCTTTTAGTATTTTGGCAAGGTTGGGAACAACTCTTCTACTTGAATCAATGACTCGTACTTGGTTTTCTAAATCAATGAGCATGCAGTCTCTCTTCTCGAGGACCATGCCGTACATTTTACTGAGGATAGCACTAAATGTTATTGATCCAATCTTGTCTTCAATAGGGAACCATGTTTCAATCATGCCTTCTTCTGCATCTTTATGGAGACTATGTTTTTCCATGAATGCTTGAAATAATTTGGTCCAAGATTCTGCTCTGATATGTCCTAGAACAGCAATTTGAAGCTGTGCATTGTTGTCTTTCTTATACTTGATAAGTTTTTTAAGTATGTCCAATGTATCATCATTTTCGTAATCAATGAGTAAGATGAACAATACTTTATCCTATTTACGTGTGATTTCTTCATTTCCTAGACTCTTGGAGAATGACATTTCTTCATAAGGTGGTTTTCTCTTTTCGGCATAAGGGATTTTGCCATATTCTTGATTCAGGATTTTTTCAACTGTAGGAATGTTTTGGAAAAATTGTAGAACCATTTTATTAATTCTATCTTGCACTGGATCCTGTACATTTGAAATATTTTCATTGAGAATGCGATCTCGAGCATGGATCCATTATTTGACTTATGCAATGTATTAGGTTGATTTGTAGTAGGGGATCAGAGTAGCGGATTCCCAATTCTGAATCTATATGGTGCTTGTTTCATAATTAACATGAATTTTTATCTATTTTTCTAATGATGCCTCAATGCTTAGGTTATTTTCTTTGATCTTTTGGGTTAGGGCATTTTTGAGGAGTTTGCTATCCCAAACTGTATTTGGGATGTGGAGAGGTTAAGCGAATGTGTCAGCGATTTTTTATGATTTTGGTGAACTCTACACTCGAATAATGGGTTTTTCATAGTAAACCCTCTTATCCTCTTTCGAGTAGATGGTCTTTTTGGAGATTTTTACTTCAATTTCCCGGGAAAATGGTTGTTGTGTTTGTTGTTATTGGATATATTTCTTTAATGATATATACTCTTTATGATCGATTGCGCTTTGTAAATTTTATGCAACAGTAGTGACAGGTTGTTTGACACCACCTTCAATTAATTTTGTCACTTCAACGGCTACTTCTTCGGAATCAGCGCCCATTTCCCACTCGTACGTGTATCGCTTCCATATTAATTTGTCGCCATAGAAGAGTAGGGCACTGGCAACATGTCCATCAACTACTTCATTGCTTTCCTCCTCGTAATAGATGTCTAGAATGTGGCCATCTGGATCATCAACGTAGATATGTCTATGTTCTTGCCATCCTTGATTGGAGCGTACTAACTCTTCATACACAGACTGTTGTTCTTCGTTTCCACGTGTGAGACCCACTAAATTGATGGGGTAACCTTTCTGGGCTAATTTTTCTGCTAAATCTTTTGCATGTTCGAAGTTGACCATTTGTTCACCTTGTCCCCACGATTTAATGAGTGTATAGACATCTGGTGGTATGACTATCCCTTGAGGGTCATCGAAGAGGAGGTGCATTTTAACTTAGGGGAAGGAATCGCCAAGTTCGAGGCCACATTTAAATTTCATGGACTTGGAGATATTGGAAAGTTGTTCTAATTATGAGTTAGCAAGCTTTAATTGGGATAAGTTGACAGGTTTAACTGTGCCTTGAGAATCGATGACTTTCTTGACAGTAACGTTTCCTTTTCGGAGTACTCCATCGAAGAGATACTGATATTCTGTGCGTTTGACAATTTAGTATGTTTCAAAATCATTGAGGAGTGTTTTGATTTTGCGTATGGTTTCGCTTTTGATCCCTGGGCGTTCCATGTTTGAAATTTCTGGTGGTTGTTGTGTACAAGATTTACAAGCTCCCATAAATAATTAAAATGAGTAAGAGAGAGAATGTATGGAATTAGCTTCTTTTTGAAAAATCACGTTAAGGAGGGTTTGTTAATAAAAATCTCCTAATCTTGGGACGTAAGGGAAGTGGGAAAAGAAGTGTGATTGATGCGTTAGCAGAAGTGTCAAAGACAAAGCAATGTATTTGATATTTGATTAAGGTACCCTTCGTATAAAGTCGACAACACCAATAATAGATTACACGTACCTTAATTTAATTGATTTGCGTGATCCTGACTATACGACTAATGCACGATTGAATGTGTACATATTGGAGGAAGAGGCTTAAAAGTACTTACTACCTCGAATCCTGAACCATCGAAACATACGTAATACATTTGTGGTGATTGCATTGGACCTCTAAGAACCATGGACATTTATGGAAGACTTGGATAGATGGGTGTCTGTGTTATAGGACTTGTTGGCAGAATTGAAATTGAATCTCTAAGAATTGGAGGACATGAAAGCGAATAGTAAAATGTGTATATATAAGTTACGTAATATGTGGGGGATGTGAAAATAAATCTTGGTTTACCTTTGATGGTGCTTGTGAATAAATCTGATATTTTGGAGCGTGAAGACAAGGGTAAGGATTGGGATTCGAAGGCTGAGGTGATATAGTATTGTTTGCGTGAATTTTGCGTTAATTGTATGAATACCTTTTACAGTAGATGGTGCAACATTGTTGTTTACATCAGTGAAATAGAAGATAAATATACAAATAATGTATGAGTATGTGTTACATCGTTTGTATGGGATCCAATAGATATGTCACATAAGAATTTATCAGATGTGGAGAGTCTTTTTATACCTTTGGGATAGGATGATTTGAATATCATAAAGAGTACATTTACAAAGTTGGCAAATTAGACAATGAAATATGAGGAGTAGGTACCAGTGGTGTTGTCAAAGAAAGTAAATTTCTAGTAAACATAGAATTAACCAAAAGATGAATTAGTTGCAGAGGAGGATTAGGAGTTTTTTGGGAAATTGAAGGAGAAGTCTCAGTAGGCACCGGCTAGTAAACCAATACTTCCTATTGTTGTGCCTTAGAAAACAGATGAGTAGCCAGCATTGTCTGCGAGGGGAGGTGCGCAAAACATCTAATTGAAGGAGTTTTATGACAAGATATTGACAGGGAAGAGTGATGTAAAGTAGCTATTGAAGAAAGTAGCCTATGGAGAAGGGAGCGGTGTAACATGCCTAGTAGCAATTGCATGAACGATTGAAGTAAACAAAGGCTGAGACAACGATTGTGAAGAGCACCACATTATTTAATGCCTAGGATTAGTAGAAGTTGTAGAAGATTCTTCCGACCATGTCAGCGGACAAGAATTTGGAGGCCTTATTAAAGAAGGGACTAAATAAATGAAAATTAATACCATGAATTCATTGTAATATAAGTAAAAGTTGGAAGTTAAAATAATTAATATATGTCTGATTGTGATTTCTCAATATAATTGGAGGATGATGTGGTTCAATAGAAGCCACTCAAACGAAAGCCATCAAAGATTCAGCCATAATAGAGAAAGCAAATGAGTTAGGATTTATTGTACCTCCTGAAGTTTGAGTAGCATATGCTTAGTTCAATTAATAGCCTGCATTAAAGGATCATGAGATCATTGGAGAATGAAGTTTAAGGAAATTGAAATGTCATTTTTATTATTATTATAATTATTCAGGCATTTCATCGATTTCAATTGTAACAGGGCCATCATTTACTATATTTACAGCCATATATTGTTAAAATGCTCCCATCTTAATTTTCTCTGGTTTATAGGCCTTTCCACATTCATTTACAAAATATTCATACATTTCCTAGTTCGATAAATTTGTACCCTGGCACCATCGGCATTCATGGCATAATGAAAATCTGGTTTATTGCCCTTCATGTATGCATAAAGAGTGAATTATGAGACAATGAGTATCTCATAGTCTAAATCAGCTGCTGAGGCATTCCATGATTTGTTATCCTTTTCCCACAATCTAATTTTTGATAATTTATGGGCCAATTTTTTCGCTACTTATTTATTGTCTTGTTCATGGATCTAAGTTACGTATGAGGTACCCCAAGTAGCACGACTAAACCTTTACCGATTTAGGAGACTTGTTAATCCCCTACTGAAACTGATCCACTGAGACAGCGTTGAATTATTAATCTCATATATTAATGTAAGAACAAGTTAAGAAACTGCAAACTGTAGTGGAGCATTTGTAGCGTAAAACTAAAAACCAAAACCTTGTATTGGAATGCTATGAGGTGTTTTCGGAATGTGTGTTAATTGTTTAGAGAGAAGTGAACATAGAAGTGGGTTCAATCATGGATAGACTATTTGTTATGGTACGCGACATGCTTGAGTAAGCTCTCTCCCTCATTAAGCCACCTCCAGAACCGCAGTAAATATTAGTGGCCTCACACATACCTGCATTTGTAAATGCCCTATAATTGGGGAGTGTTTCAATATTAGACTAATTGGGTACTCCAAGAGATGTGAAAAACATTCATTAAATTGAGTGGTGTGATTATAAGTGTAAGGGTCCTTAGACACGCAACTTGCGTCACTATTAGGATGCCAGTACGAGTACATTGCTTGACTACTACTAGGAATGTCAACGAGCATCTAGTACAGTGTAAAGAAGTTAGGAGGAATTGCGGGATTTGATTGAATTTACTAATGATACGATTGATATATTGAGTGAAGCACTTGCAAATAAAAAGCAATTAGACATAGAGTATGCAGGGAAACCAGGAGATTTGGATCTTGCTATATCTGAGATTTAGTTTAGGAGATTGAATTTCGATTAATTTATACGTTCAGTTCATATGGAGTAATTGGGAGTGTAGAACTATGACCATACAGTATAGTTTTTAATGCAACACATACATTAGATTTAATAGTAGACAGCATTAGCGATATTAGCAAGAATAAAAGTGAAAGAAAAGGAAAAATAACAATAAGTTGAGGCAAAGGTAAAAACGAAGAAGAAACCCTAAGTGAATGATTGTAGATGTTCATAGTATGTGAATGATATTATGCAGTTAAAGAATAAATTAGATTAATAATTAATTGAAATAGCGAAACGTGAACGTTAAATATTAGAATTAGAAGTAATGAATGAATAGAAGGAAATCTAATTTAGGATGGCTTAGTAGCAAATCATGTAATTGGATAGTGATAAAATGGAATTTAAATCTAAATTTGATGCAATTACTAGGGAGTATGGGAAATTAGTTAAGAAGAATAGTGATAGGGGTTATATGACATCAAGTAGTAATGATGAGATAGCAGGAGTAATAAGAGAATAATCATAATCTTCACATAGATATATTTCAAAGGAGAACTTACTCACCCCTTAACCTACACCAAAAGATAATTATTTAATTCAGAAAAAGACCCAACAAATGGAGAGATTGGTAAAGTTGGTAAATGCTCTCGATTCAAATAATTAAACTCGTAGATTGACTTAAATGCAAATAATTTTGGATTAGAAGGGCAGCTCTTAGATACATGAGCTAGCTGATTTAATCAAAGAAATAGAGGAAAATGATTTGGTTTAGAACAATGAATAACCAAATGCATATCATTCAACTTTAAATTTTGAATAATCAATTAAGAATCTAGATTCTAAACATTAATCTTTCTATGAATTTGATAATAATGACTCGAGACCTGCCATTAAAGTAAGTGTTCCTACTGAATCACAATATTAAGGAACAAATAGATCCTCAACCAATAGTTAGAAAAAGGTTGAATCTTTTGGATACTTGAGGAAAGAGGCTGATAATCTTAAAGTAATGAATACATCACCAAATCAATTATCCCCTCATTACCCTATGGCTAAGGCAAAATCTTCTTCTAATCTGTTACCATAAGCACCAAATCTAATCAGACAAAACTCTATAAAAACCATTAAACCTAAAGTTGCTTTACACCCTGTTCTTATTGATTAATGTGTGTAAACTGAGTGGACTGTCAAAGATACTTAAATTTAAACTGAAAGAGCATATTCTCGTTAAGTTAGTGAATAACTTGAAACTACAAGAATTGGTAATTGGAAAGGAACTACAACCACTACGAATAGTACTTTTCATGTAGGTACGGCACAATCTACACCAAGTTAATCAAATCCAACATCAAATCTTCCATCACCAAGGAATATAAATTCATAAAATTCAACTCATCCACCTAATTTATAATTTCAAAATGCCATACTGATCTCTTAAAACAATGGTATGGCATCCCCTCGAAACAGAACCTTGTTATCATAAGGGAGTGGGACACCTTCTACATAAGGATTAAGAGGAACTTATCAATCACCACATTTGAAGAGTGTTATATCAGAATCTGAGTACTCTTAGTAATAGAGTGTTGATTTAAAAATGAAGGATAGATAAAAGAGGGATATTGAGAAGTTATAGAAACATAGGCGAATGTAGACAGCTACTTAATCTTAGAATACTTCACCAGTTGATGATGCTATGATTGAGTAAGTTTAAAATTAAATGAATGAGTAGATGGAAGAGGAAAGATTGATGTATAATGAAGCTTTGCATGATGTTCCAGAATAGAATGAATTGGAGATAATTTAAAAAGCAGTGAATAGAGTACCTGGTTATGAGTTGGCACCTGAAATTACTGAAAATATTTTGCATACTATGTATGGTAATTTGGAACGCAATCCTGACATAGTAAATTTGATAAAATAAATGAGTAAGAATCCTACTATTAATTTTACGGAGTTCAAGAGATTTGTAAATAAGATGCAAGCATTTCATAAAAGGTGTGGTAGGGATTGTAATCATTTGATGAGGTATTATATCATTAAATTAGATTCTATATGCGTTTGGGTTTTGTGAATATAAAATATTTGAACAAAAGGAAGTTACTGAAATTGGGGAAACCGAAAGTGCTTCCAGGTTTTAAGTGATTATAATATTATGGATAAATTTCACTTTCTTAAGGAATACACTCGCAGAAATGAGGAGATGTACAATTAGGGGGATAAGAAGGGTAAAAAGCAGTAGAAATGGACTGAAAAGCAATGTTGGAATGGAGAGAGTTATGAGCATTTGATTAAGGAGTCGTTCTTCGAAGATCCATGGAAGAAGTTTTCTTGATTATTAATTATTATGAACCTACCCCAATTAAAGGCGAAGGACTTGTAGTAGATAGATACGGCTCGATTCACTCGATTCATATAGAACTAGATGTCGAACATGGTTCACTTAAACAATCCTAAGGAATTGGCAATCGTTCTTGCATCAAAGTACATTAAGTTAAAAGACCAACCAAAGTTAGCTTAATCGGTTATTTTGGGCAAACCTGTTAGGAAAGATGAGTTGTTAGTACATCTACCATCCTTAAATCATTATCTTTACTTTCTAGGAACAGGCAACAATCATCTTGTAGTGTAGAGAGTGTTAGCTACACGTAGGGAATGGGTAGCAACTAGCAACAACAATGACATAATGCTCAATTTTAAGTGGCAGCAAACCTCTAAAGGATATTAGTACGATAGGCTTGTTCCAGGGGCGAAGTAGAAGTAAGCAGTCAATCATTTTGAGTTTCACTCTGAGATCTCGTAAAAGAACAATCTCTTTAAGAATTTAACATAGTATTGTGAAGTATCTCCTCACTTAATTAAGGAAAATCGATTAGATGTGTTTAATTATGTTCCAGTGACCTTTGTTCTCGACTTTACTTCTGAGAGGGCTGATATGCTACTTTAGCAGTTCTTGCTTTATTATGATGCCAATGCGACTCCTGCAGCTAAAATGGCAGATTTCTCTATGAAAAGCTTCACATATCGTAGGCTGCTCAATACTTATCAACATGCAACAGATAAATTTGTAACTACTTTATCAGCCAAACTACCCATAACTTATACAGGTCCTGAATATTTATGGATTTTGAAGCCTACTCAATTGAATAGAGGAAGAGGTATACATGTGATAAAAGATCTTGATTAGATGGCAACACTTATTGATCAATACCTAACGGGTAAATAGCAAATGAAAGACGGTTCAGTGATTAAGTCACGATAGTTTGTTATTTAAAAGTATATGGAGAGACCTCTTCTCATAAATAATAGAAAATTTGATATTAGAGTATGGGGACTGGTCACCATGGATATGGAGTTTTATTTCTTTGAATAAGGGTATATTAGGATGGCATCAGAAGAATACTCTAGCAAGAATGTTAACAATTAATATGTGCATCTAACGAACAATGCAATTTAGAAACACAGTCCAAATTATGGAAAATTGGAGGATGGCAATCAACTGTCATTTGATCAGGCAGCCTCATACTTCAAGAGCAAGGGTGATTTCTATAGGCAGGTACGCAATCCACTGAATTTAGATAGTGGATACCATAAAATAGGTGTCCTATTTGGCATTTTAGTCGGTTAGAAAGAAATTGAATTTACTGAGTCGAAAACATTGTTTCGAAATATTTGGATTAGATTACATGATAGATGAGAGTTTTCGTGTATGGTTGATTGAGATCAATACTAATCCTTGTCTTGAGGAATCAAGTGTTTTATTATCTAAGCTAATACCTCGAATGTTGGATGATGCATTTTCTTTAACTTTAGATGTGATTTTCCCAGTACGGGAAAAAAGTACTAGATTCCCCGTGCCAAACTACTCGGACACGTAGAACATGTGGACAAAGATGGGCAGATTGCAATGACATTATAATAAAGAGTAAGTGTAAAATCACTTTTTTCTTAGGGGAGGTAGCTCTACTTTTTGTTTAATTAACAACCGAGACTTTATGCTGTTTAGATTTTCGCCTTCTTCTATAGTTTTCGGTCTTATGGCTTTCTTGAATGCATGTTTGAAGGTGGCACCCATAATTCTGTGATCTTCTAGAGTGTTGAGATTCTCGAATGAAGTTTTGGGTTTGGATTTAGATTTTAATTTCCCTTTCTTTGAACTCTGAGGTCGAAATATTTTTTGATTATTCGAGAGACCTCTTTGTTTAGTACTTTTGGGGGAAGTTTAAAATTGTTGTTTCCTTCTATCACTCATTTTGGTGAGGATCTCATCTTCTGGATATGGTTATTGTATGGGACTGAGTTTGAGTAAGTATTGCAAGAAGAATAGCAATTTAAATTACTTTTAATAGTGGTATGATTACATTGCGAATCTATTATTCTTTGAGAAATTGATTGATTTATTCATTGTAAGTGAGTGGAATCTTATCTGTGAAATTTCTAGTAATCCATGGATGAATGAGTGCTTGACCAACACTGTATCGTTCTATGGGTTCGATGGTCGTGAGTTTTTGTATGAGATCTTTGGCTAATGGATTCATGGATTCCCTGAATTCCCAAACTGGATTCATGATTTTGCGAATTACTTATTCTCTTGTTTCATTTCGATTGTAAAAGGGATGCATTCCTTAACTTAATACCATATACATGATCACTCCACAACTCCAGGAGTCAATCTACTTGCTATACTGACATTAGTGAATACTTACATATTTGTCCTTAAATTGTTCTGGAGCCATGTAGATCACAGTTCCGCACTTCTTATTTAAGAGACTATAGAACATGCCTTCTGAGGCAAATTTAAAACTGAGTCCGAAATCAGCAATTTTCACGGAAGAAACATCTTGGTTGGCAAACATGATATTTTCTGGTTTTAGATCTCTGTGAATTATTCTCTTTTCGTGTAAGTAGTGTACTGCTAATAGGATTCCCTTCATTATGATTGCACATTCTTCATCACTATGTGGACGGTTCATGCGTGAGGCAAGTGTTCCACCTCTCATTAGTTCCATGACTAAGAAAAATTGGTTCTTGTTATCGGTGATCTGCATATTAGATTAAAGTACCCTTTTACATGACACAATATGTGGATGGTTCAATTGTTAGTAAATGTCTGATTCGACTTATGCATCTTTAAAGAGAGTTTTTGAAACGACCTATGTTATGTTAAGTAATACTTTCACAGCACATTCGCTATTGTCACTTAAATCGATGGCTCTGAATACTTTTCCAAAGCTTCCTTCACCGATTTTGGCAATTTCTCTGAGTTAGTGCATTTCTTCTAAGAATTCGACATCATCTCCTTAAAACATTTTATAATATAATAATTCATAGTTAGGGATATTTATAATATAGAAATTATTCACTTGGTGACAATATCTAGGTGAATGTTTTAATGGCCATTTTATAAACTTCTCAATTCAACTTCATCACTCAATCTGATATTTTAAAAGTATACTTCCATGACATCTTCTTTCCATATTTCTTTAATACCTTATTTGATTTCTTTAATTGTTGTTGTAGGATCAGCTTCTAGGTTTGAAATTTTTCCACCGAATTAAACTGAAAGTCTCATCTAAGCCATTTATTATATATGGTTTACATATGGTTCATAATCAATTAATTCACCATGCATTATCATCAATTACTCATAACTTAAATTAAGGTTTTCTATAATTTGATTTTTATAATAAAATGTAGCATATAAATTTAGTGACTATGCAGTAAAGTTTATTTTTTCATCAAAATTAACCATTATGGGTGTTATTTATTGAGTAAGAATATTTTTGAAATAAACTGTTATATGATCTAAAAAGTCGACAGGAAGAATGTCGGTAGAATATTTTTCAAGAATAGTGCCTAAAGTCATATTTTCACTAATTGGTTTATCGAAGATAAGTATCTATTTTTTTGGAACAGCAAGCAGGTTTCTCAAAGTATCTGCTATTGTCTTAATTGGTTCATTAGAAGAAGCCTCTAGCTAGTATTATTTCTTAAATCTAGGAATGAAGATTATTATTTTCCTTATGTCAGCCACTTGAATGCCATCAACATAAAGTTTCAAACTCGTATATGAATTTTCCTAAACTATAAAGACCATGATTTATTTAATAGAAATATAGAATTGAATACAGAAATTAAATTCTCTTTATATATGTTTGAAATTTCGACTGCAAATATATTCATTGATTTATAATCAAATCCAGTGCGATTTATGGCTCTTTGGACAAACTGCCTATGTCCACTAACGGGGATAATACCTATCCTCGATATGATAGGCCATATTGAAGTGTTTTTTTATTTTGTGCTAAGGAGTTTTGAAGATAATCAGTAAGTTATTGAATTGTAATTCTTGGATCTAATTGATATTAGAATAATTTTCCTCCAACTTACACTGCCACTATTTTCTCCTACTCTTGTACTAATTTTTGAGGTACATCATCATCAGGAGGGGGTAGATATACATTATTTTCTGATTCTTCTAGGTCAATTTCTTGATAGTAAATTGTCTCTCCGTGCATTATTTCTATACTTTTATAATCTTATCCCAAATCTATTAATTGTTAATTTTTATAAAAAAGCTTAGTTTAAGTGAGATTTAGGGATGTAATAGTATTTTGCAGAGTTTCGTCAAGAGATACTTTTTATTTTCTTTTTTGTTTGGTCTTTTCGTTTTCAAAGAAAATTTCAATGTTGTCCAAGATATTTGCACTCAAAGATTCGAAACTTTATCCCTCCATAATGTTACTTAGAAGATCATTATCATTGAGCATCTCATTACCCAAGAATATCTTGATCCTTGAATTAACTGGTAGCACTAATTTAGCCCTTATGCACTCACACAAACCTTTGACTTAATTGTTTGCAGGTATTTCTTATTTTATATCAAGATCTAAATTAGTAATAAAGACTTTAAATTTTAGAATCTCCATCTTTTAGTCTGAATTGATGATGCGGATTTTATTTTATTTTGGAGGTTATTACAATATTGGTTCTTAAGGGGCTTATTACTGAATTTATAGATTTTTGACTACAGGTTCAACTATTTTAACAGGTTCAACGATTTTAACAGGTTCAACAATTTTAGGAGGTACAATATAAACCTGCTCAACAATTTTTACAGGTTCAACAATTTTAGCCTGTTCAATGATTTTTACAGGTTCAACGATTTTTGCAGGTTCAACTAGTTTAACCTGTTCAACAATTTTTATAGGTTAAACTACCTAAACCTGTTCAACAATTTTAACAGGTTCAACAATTTTAGCAGCTTCAACGATTTAAACGGGTTTTTATTCTTCCACTTATTGTTTAAGTTAATCCTTGATAAGTTGAGCCCTTTATCTATTTTTTTCTTCTTAGGAAATAAATCTGAATTCTAACCCTTCGTTTTCTAAGAGATCATCAACAGGCCTTTCTTCGAAATCTATCAAACGTCCATGAAACACAGTGTGTTCTTCGGGGACTTCTTTATTTCTTAATTTAAATTCAGCTTCGACGTCTCCTAGTAACATATCATAATCTTTATCAATCCATTTATATGTGCCTATGTATGTGACTTTAATTCTTCTTTTTTTGCTGAAATAAAGTAGGACACCATCTTTAGCTATTCCTGCTTCTTAAAAAGACTTGTTAAAGTCGATTGGTTAATCATTATAAGTCATGATGTAATCAGAGATTTAATTATATTGGTGATACCTGATGATTAGGGCAAATTTAACACCAATTTGCTCTGAGATAGCTAAATTTAGATCATCCCTCTGCCTAGTTCTTTTATTTAAAAATGTAATTTTTCTTATTTCCTCATAATAAATCGAAAAGTTATTGGGTTATTTTTTATTTTCCCTATTATCCTTAACCTAATAGACAAGGACATCGGATCTTTTTAACCCTATTTTCTCGAGTGAAAGGGTGGTATCTATGAGTTATTGGTCATTTAAAAAATATGTAATTTCCTTGTTTTCATGACCTATTAATGAAGCAACTTCTTTGATTGAAATTTTCTGATCAACTAAGAGTAGTTGAATTTTGTTATCAGAAAGATTTTTCAATTTCAATTAAAACTTTCCATCTTCAATTCTAAATTGGAATATAGTGCCATAAGGAATCATTAATTATTTTATGATTTTGGAGGAATCAATATCCTATTCGTGAATGAGTTTTATGCGAGAGGACAAGGGTATTTGGAGTAAATCTGCAAATTTAGACTCTAATTCTAAAAAAGTTCCATCTTTCTTAATTTGAGCATCTATGATTTATCCCTTTTCATCTTGTATGGAATATGTGATAATGTCAGGAAGTTTTATGGAATATATTGAAGGTTTCTTCAGTTTAAGTGAGATATTTGGTTGTGTCGGTAGTATTTCTTTTTCATTCCATTTCAAAAGTATGACATCCTGAATCTTGAATTCTTTTTGTATGAATTGAATGACTTATTTACCATTCCAGCAAACATTAATTGGGAAGGCTTTTCTCTAATCATTGAAAATGAAATCCATAGTTGACTCAATTAGAACATCATATTTAAGTTGTTCCTCTGGACCCAAATTACACCAATATGTATTTCTGTCAATTTATTTTCCATTGACCATAATTCGAGCAGGGCAATACTCATATTCAGATCTATTAATCTATTTTTGTATATATCGCAAGTAAGAATCAATATTCCCATAATAATTTCCCCTGAATAAGAATTGCTCAAAACATTCATGTTTATAAATTAACTTAATTGGTTTAGTGAGGGTAATTTTAATTTAAGAGTGCTCTTTGGCATCGAGTTGGCTGAGTGTCTTATCGGGATTAACTTATGCATTATCGAAGTAAACAAGTGCTGATACTTATTCTGAGATTTGATGTTGAGCTATCTAAGTATTTTTGATGTGACTTGAGACAAAGTAGTATTTTAAGGATCATATGGCTCAACAATGTGTTTGTCTAGAATCTCAATTTGAATTTGATCATTATTACCAAAATTCAATATATTTATTTCTATTACCCTTTTATTTATATTATTCATAAATATCAATTAGTAAAATGAAGTTCTACAATCTCACCTGAAGTTAAACTTCCGATCTCAGTTTCTGGTTTGAGGAATTAGGAATTATAACTTAACCCATAATGGTTTAGACCTTTTATTTTTTGAGCCATTATTATTTTGATTTATTCTATAATTTCTTAGACAGTGATTTTGGAATCTACTTCAAAATTAAGGGCTTTGCCATCAATTATGATGCGAACTTTAAGGATCTTTATTTGAGAAGGGTTGGGAATTTTAATTGACTGACTGGGGGGAGGAAGATAGATTTCATTACTAATTTTGATTTCTTGTTCATCAATCTCATACCCTAATACCGAATTTTATTACAAATCTAATTGATCAATTGTCAAGCTCTTATCAATTAGTTGTTCACCATTTATAAAATATTGTACACAATTCTAATTCGAAGCATAAATAAAAGGATCAATATTTTTTAACAAAGTACTTGGGTCAATGTCTAAGATCAATGTTTTCAGGGTACGAACATTTTACAATTGAAGTTAGATTTTATCTTTATTCACAATTTAGGATCCAATAACTGAGTTGTAAGGTATTCTATAATCTTTTACAGTTTTTTGTGAAACTAAAACAACGCCATCATACTATAAATGAACAGTTTTAGTTATGGGTAGCTTCAGAATTTTCTCTAATTGACATTCTATATCTCTAATTGGTTTATCCTTTTCAATTTCAATTTTTAGGAGTTCCTTCTTTGAATTCTTTATTTGATATTTTATGATCTAAGGGCAGTTGATAGTAAAAACTGGATTTTTTTCCTAAATAAACTGAAAGATGGTATTTTTGTTTTGGATATCATCAAGTTTTACTTTTATTTAAACAACATCTTCAATTTTAAGATTTTTTTGCACATTAGCTAAGAATTATTTTAAATTCCAACAAATGTTAGCTGTTTAAGTGTGGTTACTGCCATTGTATACCACATTAATGTTACTTTCAATTACTATGGTAAATTTTTGACTAATGGAACACCAATATGTGGTTTTGTCAATTTCTTTTCCTTCTACAAAAAGTTTGGCCTCAAGACGTACCGAATATTTATTTATTACTTTATTCACATATTGTATGAATAGATCGATAGTTCCATAATAGTTTGCTGTGAAATTGAACTCATCGAAAAACTCATGTTTGTACCTGATCTCAAATGGTTTTGAGAGTGTCACTGTTAGTTCATGGTCTAAGTTTTATGATTTAAGGGGGTTTTATAGGTCCACATACGACTCATTAAATTAAACTTTTGTATTTTAGTCTGTAATCCATTACATTTTTAGGTAATTAAATAAAATTTTAGTGAGATTTTCGAAGGATTCTGTTGGTAGCAAGTTTAAAGTGTACTGCTTATTAAGGATATTGACTTAGATTGTCTATTTCATTGGGAGGAGGATGAAATGATATTAATTATTATATTCTATTTAATGTAAATAATTCAACCCTTCTAGCTTTTTAGTTAATTTAATTCTATTTCCAATTGTTCGTTGGCTAATAATTATTCCTATAATAGTTTTGATTAATACTTATAATTATCTTTAGAGTGTTGAATACATGTCAATATTGTCTAAATGTTTTTCATGTAATTTTACAATATCATCCACTATTTCTTTGAATTAATTTCTTAATGCATCAATTTAATTTTTTGAACTCTTTATATCTGCATCTATTTGTGTTTTAAATCACCAACAACTAATGGTTATATATTTCTTTCATATTCTCTATTAATTTTTTCTATTCTTGCTTAAATTTCACTAATATCAGCATTATTCAATTCTAATTCATATATTTTTCTATCTTATTCTCTTAAAGATCCTCTTAAATAATTATCATATGAAACTAATGCTCTATGTTATAAATATGAATCTTAATCATCCTTTTATTCTAAATTTGTGAGAAGTTATTTTTAATCATCAATTTCTTTCTTTACTCTTAATATTTCCATATCTTTTTTATGTATGCTATATAACAATCTTTTATTAGCTAATTGAACTTCTAATATTTTTCTTCTTCTTTCTTTTTATTCTTCTGTTAATTCTTCTTCTTCTTTATTTTTATCTTCTGTTTCTTATTCCATGATAGTTGGGATATCCATTCCCATTTATTCATTGGCCATACGAATTTGTGTCTCAAAATCGACGGGAATTTGTTATTGCATATTAATTTAATGTAAATATTCAATATTTTAGGGCATGAGAGTCGTACCTATAATCTAGTCGAAGCTCTTCATTACCTTAAACTAAACTTCCTAATTCAACTTCATCTCTGAGTCTATGAGAGTTGAAATGAAGAAATTTATTGCTTTATTAATTTTTGTTAAAAGAAATTTGTTCATGAAGGCTTTAATTTAATTCTTTAACAGTTGCTGTCGGTTCAACTTATAGTTTAAAATATTTTCCTCCAACATTAACAATAATTACTAGGTTTTTTTGTTTAACTTATGATTGATTTACCTGTGGTTGTTAAACTTCTTAGACATTTTATTAAGGTATTGGTTATTTTGGTTACACTTCTGGGATTACCTCTTGAGAGTTAGGGGGTTCAAAAAGTTGATTTTCTTCTTCTTCTTCATTATTTTGAACCATTTATTTTGGAACCTCAACAGGAGGTTATTGAACCCTTTGTTTAGGGATTTCAACAGGAGGTTATGGAACCTATTGTTTTGGGGCCTCAACAGGTGGTTATTGATTTATTTGTTATTAAGGTGGTGCTTGATTCGCAAGTGGCAATACATAATAAATGGTTTCCTTATGTGTGATGAGTAACTATTCATAACTCAAATCCATTTGCTTTATAATCTGATTATTGTAATAAAATTCCGCATTTTCTAGTTTCAGTAATGCTGCAGTTTCCTTTAATGTGTCAGCTATTTTAACTTCTTATTTGGTTTATTGTTTCGATTCCCTATTTTCGAAGAGCACTGTAATATTATCTAAGATTCTGGCTGATAGAGTGTCAATGTTTGAGCCATCCATGATAGAATCTAAAGATTTATTATCAGGCAATATATCTTGGCCAAGGAAAAATACAATTCTTGAACATTTTGTGAGTGAAAGTTTGTGTCTCAAACAATCAGCTAACCCCATAATCTAATTATTCGCAGGAATCTCTTATAGTATTGTGACTTAGAGTTCCTATATGAAAATTTTAAAGTTTAAAATCTTCATTGGTTGAGGGTTTTGTATTGCAACTATTTTTGGTTTAACGAATTCAAGATTATCTAATAATCCAATTTGTTCAACAGCCTTATCTCTAAGATGATCGAATTTAGAATGAAAAATTGTAAAATAATTAGGAATATTGTGTTTTTATCTCCACAAAGTTTCTAAATCACTTAATTTTTAAGTTATTCGAGCATCAAATTCGAATACTTGCTGTTAGTAAAGAAATCTAATTTGTCTGATTACACAATAATAGGATATTATGGATTGATTTTGAATATTAGCTTTTTCATAAGATTGGTTGATGTTTAAATCTACGTGATTGTAAGTGATTTTATAGTCTTAAATTTGGGGAAATCTTTCATTTTTTATAACTTTTTCAAAATTTTCGCTTATAAGCCTATCCCCACTCACATAAAATGCAGATTTATTATTAGTATAGGTGTTGAGAAAAGTGATGCTTAATTCGTCAACTTTTTTGGGAGGTTAAGGTGCAGGTTCATTTAATTGAATCTCATAATTTAATGGTTGGTTTCTTTTTAATCCAAGCTAATCTAATCTTAGGTTTTTATCAATTTCTTTGTTATTTAGGTAAAATTTAATCTCTTTAAGATTTTAAACCCCTTAAGATAGTAAAGGTTCTATAAATTTTAATGGAACTTAGGGATCTACGTCATGAGTAATTTAATTTTGATTCTAGATATTTAGTAACTATAGTTGTATCTTTTATTGTTCAATTATTTCATAGGTTAAAATGCTATTGTAAGGTATCATTTCTTATTTTACAGTCTTTTTGGGATCTAGGAAATGTTCCCCATACTTGAGAACAACTTTTTATTTTAAGGTAAGTTATAATTTCTCTTAAATGAGGTTTTCCAAGTTGCTGATTGGTTCTTGACTGTTTATTTCTATATCTTATATCACTTGAGCTCCAACTTGTTGAACTCGAAATTTAACATTTTGTTGCAATTAAACAGAATACACTGCATTAGCAGGGATTCTTTCCTTGATAATTTAATCTTCTGGGAGAAGTTCTTAGTCTTTATACATTAAGAGAATATTATCTGGCAAATTTTTTTATTATTAAATTGTGGAAATCACTTATTGTACATTCCAACTTGCATCGATTGTTAGAGGTTCTATTTTCCCTTAATTATTGATTTGAATGGTAGTTTCAATAATGAATTTGATGTTAGGATTTTTGCCCAAGGAGTACCAAATTGTTTTTGGTTCTTGTTATGATCCATTGATGAGTATTTTTATTTCAAATTAGAGGCTTTGAAATTTTCTGCTAATTAATCTACTTATGCTTTTCTATAACTCTGATATTGGTCCGAAATGATTGCATTAAAATTGGACTTGTCCAAGAAGATTATGCTGAAGTGGAATGGTAAAATTTTTTGTCAGAGTTACTTGTATTTCTGAAGATCCATTCACTTTCTCTAGTGATGATTTTATGGTGCTTTGTAGATCTGCTTAGAAGTCTTTTATATAAACGATGGGTCTAATGTCATTATTGTTCTCAATTTGAAGCTAAACCAGAGCTTTTTTTATAATATCATTCAATATGTCCTATGGATTGACTTGTAGTTAGATTACCCTGCTCAAGATTTGCACATCTAAATTGATCATGTGCTTGTTTTTAATTTCTATTAAATAATATATTTTTTCTATTTCGAAAATGAAATTCTCTTGCATATTATTGATTGATGATAAGAAAAATTGTAATACTTATAAGTTTAAGTTCATTTTTTTTATTATTTATTGAAAGAAAAAGTTATTAGCTAGCCATTATTTTAATAACAAAATACAATGAAAAAAATAATATATTAAATAAAATATGAATAACAAACCAAATCAAGGACCTTAAGAAAGTACCATTCTTGTGAGCTTCACTAGGGATTAACTTAAAAAAATAGATTTTGATCCAACATAACCTCAGAAATTTGCAAATTTATAACCCTAAGCACAGCAAAATGTAGCATAATCAAGTTATTCGAGGTAAGTTTATTTTATAAAATTAGTTATGTACCAACTCAGTACAGACCAACCCCGAGCCAATCAAACTTGAGCATCAATCAATAATAAGGACAATTTCAAAATAATTAATAATCAGCTTAATTTAAGGATCCTGCATATACTTAAGGTTATAATCCACATTAATAATCTAATCAAAATGCCGTGTATAATACTCAGAATCAATAGCAGAATTACAAATATAATTGATATTTATATAATATATTCTATTGATGGTGGTATTGGTTTTTCATTTTTCAAACATGAATTTTCTAGAATATTAGCTTAATTGCTGATTATATTTAATTAGAATTGTTTTCACTGAGCTATTACAACTGAGTTTTAAATTCTTTTTTGTAGACTTGACGAACAGAGTTGAGGAACTGTTCTTATTGATTTTCATTATATTTGTAAATGGCTACCAAGAGATCCTAGAAATCATCTTTGAAATCTAGGTCGATTTGTGATATTAATTTTTGCTCTATCAAATGTTTCTTTTCAAAATTCCTTAAATTTACTCAAAAAATACCTATAATATATTAGTAGGGAATATAGATTCAATTTTCCCTACATTAGCTCCTTATGTTGTTGCAATTGTTACTAGCATGGACTTTATGAAAGTATTTAAATCTGTTCAAAAGCATATTCATGAACTTTTTCAAGCATTAGTAATTACTCGAAAAGTGAGGAATAATAACCAAAATTATTTTGTTCCTTATTTTGCAGCAAGAATGTAGCATGTTAGGATAAAGCACTAATTAATAAGATTATATACTTTTTATTTTCTTCAGAATCATTAAATAACAGAATGCCAATATAATTTAAAAATTAGAACCAAATGTTTGTTTCATCTTATATTTCTTATCTAAGAATGCTTGATTCATTATTTGTGGGTAAAGAAAGTAATTGTTCTAAGGTCTTTTTGTCCAAAGGTAGTATTGTTCTAAACTTGAACAGTTCAGGGTCAATTTATTGATTATTCTTGCAATTTTCTGCATAAGCTAACATTAAAGTTTAGAGTTAAGAAGAGACAAATAATTATGAAAAGAGTATGAAATTATCAACTTCTTATTTTGCATGTTTTAATTAATTTTCAATCTGTTCAATCATAGAGGAACGAGAATATTCATCTATGCTATTCTTAATTAATAGTGAAGTGTTAATTAGGATTGGATATACTATTTCTGGAAGAACCAAATCGTCTAGATCGTTTTCAGGTGTCGAGCACATTCCATCATAAAGTAATTTTAGTGTTTTTAATTATTATTTATTCGGCGCAGATATTTGGGTTTCTGGAATTGTAATAAGTGTGATTATTTGGGTTAAGTAATCATTAATTTCTTCAAATACAGATTATGCAAGTGATATCTCTTAAAGTACTTATGTATTAGATTGAATTGTTATGACAAATTCTTTGAGTTGATTGTAGCTGAATTTATTCTATTGAACTCCATAAATGATGGTTTATTTCCAAAATTCTTTTAATTATGGGGAGTTAGCTACTTAAAGAAAGTACGCATCTCTTGTCATTTCGCGAGAATCAATTTTTATCAATTTAATGAGCTCTTGGCCTGTTTAATCATTCAGCAGCACACAATGATAATTTTTCTAGGTTTCAATTTAGGTTATTGCCTTTCTTAAATTCTATTGGACACCTTTTTAATCACAGACAAAGAGTTTGAGCTCATTTTATAATTCTTCTGTTGGAAGAAGGGGCATTAATATTTGTACTTTAGAGATCTAAAGGTTTCGTGCCTCAATAAACTCTTATTCTTGCTTAAGAAACTACTCATGTAGATAATGTAGTGATCGCTATTGAGTGAATACTTCTTCTTATAACAAGAGTAATGCATGTTCCTTGAAGCATGGCCTATAGTGACCTATTGCTTCTAATGCAATAACTTGTGCAATTATTTTTCCCAATTTTTCAACTTATTGAATTAGGAGTGTTTTTGGTGAGGGTCTAATTTTTATAACTGAGTCTTGAATTGAGTGGCATTCATTTTTTCCTCCGAATCTATGAAATTCACAATTCAATATACATAGCGCTGCTTTGAACAATCTGAGAAGGTTAATTTCCTCTTGGTGTAGGTGCGAAAGTAACTTAGGATGAAGTGACTTTTTATGTTTTCATTAATTCATCAAATTCATTCATTAAAATAAAAGTCTACTCTGGAAAATATATTTTTATTGTTAAATGAATTCTGATCAAATATGGTGATTAATTAATATAAATCTAACAAAACATTATTTACCCATTCGGATGAAAAAACTGAATTATTTATAATATTTATATAACTCGATGTAAACAAAATATATAGTCACATTAGTGTCTCAATCGTTGAAAATCAACAACTAAGATTATTCTAATCTTCAAAATCTAAGCCATTTTACACACATTCTGGAAGTGGATCCTCAAAAGGAACATTCAAATGTTTGTACTAACTACAATAAAAATTAGAAAATACCTTCCCATAACTACATCCCATCGATAACGGAGATATTTGTAGTATCTATTTTTCACCATACTCACACTCTTCCCCGGAAATGACTTGGAAATTTTGTAAAACTTGGGTCCTATGGAGAGTACAAGTTCCAAGATTCGTCGATCTTCGGTGTTTGAGAAGGGATGAGCATTGGATTTGGGTTTTTCGAGGACTAGGCATACTTTCAGCCCATTTTCCTTCATGTGAATAATTGGTTTTGGTGCAGGTCGCTTCTTCTTTTTGTGATAAGTGTATTGGATTCTCTTGGGTGGTCTTCGTCTTTGAATTGGCAGTTTAATTTTTTTCATGCTTGGCTGTTAAGGGGTCATTTGATTTGAATCTATGATAAAGGATAACTATTACCTTATTCGCTGCTTATGGCTTGCTACTCGAATTGTTGAAAAGTATTATTAGAGGTACTGAGCATTTCGAACTCTTCCTCGAAATAATTAAGCCTTTCTTCATCGAATGTATCTATAAAATTTATCATCTTATATTTTTAATAATGAAATTGAAAATTTATTATCTTCCTTTATATACATTTCAAAAGACAAACATATGACGTAGTCAAATTTGTGCTATATTTGTAAAAAAGGTATTTTTCTGCAAAATAAAAAAATTAACAGGATGAGGATGAGATTAACTACATTCTTGTTTTTTCTCGAATCCCAAATTAAAATGTTTTATGGTATAGAGGATTGGGGTGTTTCAAAATAGATAAAGGGATTTAGGATTAGAGGTGGGCCATGTCGCTCCCGTCAATCGTCATCTACTTGGATCAATATTGGGGGGGATTAGTCTTTTTGGTGCATAAATATTACTATGAATTTATCTTGGTAAAATAAATAATGAAATAAGATTCAATTTCTCATGGGAAGTGGTAAATTGACATTATCCGAAAAAACTGTCTTAAAAAACTCATATAATTTATAAGGAGTTTATTTGGAAAATCGAGTTTGGGGGTTCGAATCTCTGAGATGTTTTTTTTTATCAAAATTTTAAATCTACAATCTATTCATTAATTCATTGATTAAGATGTCTAATATTGAATTGTGGTCTTGTATTTTGAAATTTGGAAGTTATTTATTTTTATGTATAATTTTGCCAAGACAGCAGCGAAAGACCCATATAATTTTGATATAGGGAGCACTGGTAAGTAACCTACTAGCAGTGTTAAGCAGCCAGCTAGCAGTGCTAAGCAGCCAGCTAAGAAGACTGATACAACAGATAAATCTAAGAAGCCACAGAACATTGAACCAAAGAGATTAGCAATTCGATATGATCCTCCTACAATAAGTAATGTTAACTTAATGTAGTCGTCGAATATTTGTAACCTTCTTCTGGAAAGTTGTACCATCACAAAATGAAATTGCTGAAAATGAGAGGAGATACTCCAGCAAATCATGCATTGGAATATCTGAAAAAAAAGCATGCTATGTTTTTCATGAATAATAAGTTACCAGAGAAGCAATTGTTGGGTAAGAAACAACCATTATGTAGAGTTAATTAATAAATTGATCAAGAGACTGCAAACTTAGTAACAATAGCGTCCTACTAGTACGAATTAACAACGACCTACAACTGCCTCGACAGCAATGTCAAAGACTTAATCGAAACTACAAAAAGATATAGAGGATTATGGTATGTCAGAAGAGGATCTATATAAATATGCTATGAAAAATCACAAATAACAACCAGTTTTGGAGGATGATGAGGACGAAGATGATTATGAATAGAATTATGAACAGGAATCTGATGAGGATGAAGAGATAACTGAAGAACAATACAAAATGTTATATTAGAAGATGGGCTATAATAATTTGAATTTGAACAAGATGAGTACTGATGAACTAAAGAAACATAAACAAATTATGGAGTCTATGTATTAGAAGAATTCAGTGAAACCTGGTGATGCTGGTTACAAGTATGATGTGTAGAAGGATTTCAGACCATCAGCAGCTAATGAATGGGATATGGATGATGAAGATGATTATGATATAGTCTGATGTACTTATTTATCATCGTTGAACAAAGTTCTAATTAGTGGAACCGATGCTGGTATAAATGTGTCCGCCTAAATTAATTACATTTATACCTTTCTTTTTATAGAGGCCAATTTCGTTCTTGAGATCCTCTATTTCTTTACTTAAAAACTTGACTAGATCCTCTAAACTTTATCTGTCATTATCTAAGTCACTGCGTTTTTATTTGTTGTCACCCTTAAAGAGTTATTTGTTTCCAGAAGTTAATTTTTTGGAGAGATCCATTTACTATCTTCCTAATTTAGTGATATTGGTGAAAATCTTTGTATTTTCACGTTTAACTTCTAATAATTGTTATTTAACCTTGGATAGCTCTTCCTTTGCTCTGGAAACTTTTCTTTAAGCTTCTTTTTCTTCTGCATTGAATTGCCCCCTCATATCTAAGACTGCTTTTGTTGGTTCAAGGGCATCCAAGATTTTGAGATCGATAATATCTCCAAATTTAAGCATGTGCTTCTCTTCATATTTTTTATTAAGATCTTCAATTCTAAGATCTTTTAATTTAATTTCTTTTTCCTACATCTTTTTTGTTTTATCTTTTTACGCTTTTTGTTTAGTGATCTTACTTTGTTCATGTTTTAATTCTACTACTCTTTAGCAGAGTTTAAAGTAATCATACTCAGTGAAGAGAATTGATTTGTTGAGATCTTGAGGTAATTCATATGATGGATTGAGGTTTTAAACTTATGATAATTTTAGTACAAAACTAACATCTAATTAATTGACTCTTTATAATTTCTTCCTTTAATATTAAGTGAGATCATCATTGGCTCGTTTCAAATGTACATCATTTTATGAAATTTTATTGGCAAGTTTAGTTTTTTATTATTCATTTTGTAATTTTTCTTACTTAAAGTTATCTTGTTACTCTTCCAATCCACATATTTTTTCAATAACATCCCTGACCTTTGGATCTTATTCAACAGGTGAGATGTCAGGCTTTTCTTCCTCATCATCATCTGAAACAATGTCATCATCATTGTCTTCATCTCCTTCATCATCATCTTCATTCTCTTCTGAGTCTGAATGTTCCTTTTCTTGTTGCTTCTTCAGCCTCTTGAGCATTTCTCGTTTAAACTTCTTTCTATAGTAATCATGTATTTTGTTTCTCTTGGCTTCATCATCTGGATGAACTAATTCTTTCCATGCTTTGAGTTATTCAATGAGATCTTTGTCATTCTGTTGTTCCTTTTTCTACAGTGTTGCTAGATTCTCTAAGATCTTTTCCACTTATTGTTCAAGGTTCTACTTTTCCTTCTTAAAATCAAGTACTTCCTTGATCAATTTATTATCATAATCTTCCATATCTTCTAGTATGATGAGTTCTTAGAAGAAAGTTACTAATTTCATTTGAGCAATGAGCATATCACTCTCTAAGACATTCTTTTCATTTTGACACTTAACAACATCCTTATCAAATTAAGCGATTTCTTCTTACATTTCCTCAATCATTCTTTACTTTTCTGCATTTAGTACCATATCTTGAATAACTTTTATTTCATCTTCTAATTATGATTACTGAACTCTAATTCCTTTTCTTGTTTTAATTTAATTTTATTCAGCTGGTTTAGAAATCTAAGCTGGAGCTATACGTTTGACTTCATCCTTCTTTTATTGTTATTGTTATTTGTTGATATATTCAGTGATTTATTCATCACTAATCTCCATAAAACTGTGTGGATCTTCCAAATTGATGTCAACATCAGGTTGAAATAGTTGTTCTTATTTGCCTAATTATTCGTTTATCTTTTTAATTTAACCATTATATCTTTTAACTTTTTCAATTAGGTTGACTTTTCGCTTCTTAAGGTTTTAGAGTTATTAATTGAATTTAAGCTTGGTATTGTAAATGAATTCTTCAAGCATGTACATATGCTTTCTCTTTTTGCTAACATTCATTCTTTGATTATCTGGTACCTCGTAATTTGGTGAACTTTTTAATTTATAATCCCCATACTATTTTATAGCTTCTTAAATATCAGGTGCATTTTCTGGTTTAGCCAATTCAACTGGTTTAGATCTTTCAAGAAGTTCCTATTCTCTCTTAATTCTTTCTTCTTCTTGTCTGAGTCTCTCTCTTTCCAATTTAGCTTAGGGTATTTTTGAATCCTACTCTTATTATTATTGTTTCTATTATTATTCTTCCTTAGTATCAACAGCTGTTATTTTAACCTAAGATTGAACTTATATTTTTTCTTAGGCTTTGTTTTCTTACTATGGTTAATTCTCTTGATTTCTTCTTTCCTCTTCAATGAGTCGATAAGTTTCCTTTAATTATTCAATAAGGAAAGCACTCAATTTTTTAACCTTGAATGTATGCACAGATGCCTGATTTCTAAAACCCTTAACCATGAACTTGTCGATTTCAAGTTCATCAATCATGTATGCTTTAAGTTTTTCTGCTTTCATCTTAGCTAATGTTCTATCCCATTCTAGTTCTTTACGTGTTTCATCAACGTCTTCTGCAACTCTATCCAAAAGCATCTGCTTGTACTCAGGATCAACACACAACTCTTCTTCAGTGAGTTTGGCAGCCTCATCTGATGTCTGATTTTTTTGTCTCACTTGTGCGAATTGTTCTCTTAAATTGATAATTCTTTGCTTAACTGTCTCTTTCTTTTGGTTGGCCTCATTTCGTCGATTGTCTTCTTCTGCAAGGAGTTTAGCCTACTAAATAGAATATATGGAATCATCAAGTATGTCATCTGCTTTCTCCACAGGAATATCATCAGGGAATGAACCACTATTGATACCCATTTAAAACTCAGTATAATGGAAATCCGTAACTTCTTGTCCTCGTAATTAACCAAGAAATCCTTGGAAGTCCAATTGATACACATAAAATGTACCATCATCACTGACACTTAGGATACCTGTTCGATCGAATGTGAGTGCAACTTTTCTCACTCTTCCATAATCCATATCGTGGGATTGCTTGTTTACTGGCTTTGAAAAATCTGACTTGTGACGTACATCCCATTATCCACTCCTATATCCGATGGTCAAGAGATCTTCTTTATAATCCAAGTGAAATGTTTGCATTTTTTGAATTGGAATCATTTCAACAGGACGGTCTTTATTTAAATCAATCACGTAACAGCAGCCAATATATTTTCCTTCCGCAGTGCAGAGAATTTTGTCGCCATAATAGGCTACATTCATGACAGGAGCAGGATCCCATTCTACATCAGGCATTTTATCATCTTTAAGTTTCATAAGGAATTGTAGATCAAGATCTTCTTTTTTAGGTTTTTGGGATTCCATCATGCGAACTAAGTATTTATTTGCTGAAAATTCTTGTAGGTAATTTTCTGAATTGTCAACTTGTTATGGCACAATAGCTTCATAAAGATAGCCATCTCTGCAAGCAATTACTAATTTAGTGCCTGTCTTATCAAAACAGAAATCATTGATTCCCAATTTTGTTTCCCATAAACAATAAGCTTAAATATCTTGAATATTGGAGTCAGAGTATTTGAGGAAGAAGATTTCTCCTTTAGTTGAGAGAACAGCAACATAATTAGTATTACTTGAGATAATAATTTTTTGGATTGGATTTGGGTGTACTTTGAGGGCACTCAATAGAGTGAAGTTGTCCTGGCCCAATAGTAGGAAACGTACAATACCATTACTGTATCCTGCAACTACAACCCTGCCTTTGTTGCTCATTGTGAATGGCATCCATTACACACAAGTAGCCTTCTTACTGAATCTAATCTTGTATTTTTATTCATTCTGAACATAATCCCATAGAGTAAGAGCTCCATCATCTCCTGCAGTGATTGCTGCATTCATTTAAGGAGATGGAGCCAAGTCAAGGAATGCACCAGAATTGCTTCTGTAAACTATCTCTTTACGTCCTGTTTCCCAATCTATTCTCCAAACTCTACCTCCTTGATCTCCAATCAACCAAAAATGTTCATCTTTTACAACTTAAATAATTTGTGCATGTTCTCCATCATCCACTAATTCTAATGTTTTTGTTGGTTATGTATAGTAATTCAATTAATCATCTCCTTCAGCTTAATCTAATTCAACTAATTTCCAGGCTTTTAAAAATCCATCTTTTGCACCAGTTATCACACAATCTTTGTGTAAGAAAATAGATTCAATGGAGCCTTTATGGCAAGGTTCTTCTTCTGATATGCCAATCACCACTTTGATCACATTACCTTCCCAAAGAATCAGTCTACCATATTCAGTTCCACTAAGTACTTTACCATCAGGGAATGGGTAAAAAGCATAAACATCTGACAATTCAACTTGACCAAATTTAGCGATTTCTCCTTTAAGTTTCAGACCTGTGAATGTTTCAGCCACTTTCCAGAATTTGATATGCCCCATACCGGCAGTAGCTAACTGGTTTACATTGTATTCAGAAAAACCAACTTTATAAACTTCTTATGAAAAGGCCTTGGCTTTTAGAAGAATTTTCTCCTATTTCCAATCCCAAATGCAAATTTGATAGTCTGGGGAGGATCCTACAGTAGCAAACTTATCTCCATCTTTTGAGAACCCAGAATTAGAATATGATCGTTCTGTTCCTTTTTATAAGACTCTATAAAGTTTATGTTGTAAATCATAAATGTACACATTAGGGAATGTACCTTTTTCAGCAACTGAATAGTATTTACGACTCGGATGAACTGCAATACTACCAATTCCACCGCCATCCCTACTAAAGAATATTTGATTGGTGCCCTAAACAAAATTGTAGAAATGGTAACTGATACTGCTGGCATACACAAAAGTTTGTGAATCCAACAACCAAAGATTGTTCTTCTTATTAGAATCCATTCCAAAGCAGTCATGGAATCTAATTGTTTCTGGATGGATGACAGGCACCACAATCTATTCTGGAGGTATTTCTGGTTGCCAATCATCTGCATAATAGAAGTCATCAGGTATTAGTTGCAGCATTGGATCAGGGAGATCTGCTTCTTTGGGCTCATCTTCCTACTCTTCAGCTCTTACAGCTTGTATAACTGATTTCTCGAGCATTTATTGAGCATGTTAGTTAATTATAGCTGACTAATGCATATTGTTGGATTGTGATGTGCCTCCATTTTGTGACACCACTTATTAATCTCCTTATACAACCAGAGTTTGTGCAATTTCTAATTAATATGGATAAGTACATTCAGAATCTTCTTCACCATCTTGGACCTCATCCACTGGTTTAGGATTTTGCTCTTATCCTAGTTAAGGGGGAGGCATGTCAAGAACATGAGCTTAAGATTCTGTACGTTTCATTTGTATCTCACTTTGCTAAGGTTCTTCAGCCATTATTTGAAATTATTATTAATAATGAAATTGTACGTCATTCTTGCTACACTATTGTTGGTATGTTGTGCATAGGAGGGTTATTATATAGAGGTTGATAGATATGAACAAGATGGTAAATGAATTAGTTACATAGATAAAACACTTGTTGTTGAATTCAATTACACAAATCCTGGAGAATACTATAAAAATGAAACCAGTCCTATATATCCTACTCTAAGGGTTGAAGTAATTTAAGATTCAGCAAACGAAATCACTCTTAGGATTTTAAATACTTTAGATACTTTCAGTATTCCCCATGAATTTCCTTTCCCATATACTAAAGAAAATAATGATACATCTGTTCCTAATTATAACTATGAAATAAATGAAGATGATAAAACTTTCTTTAGATTAACTAGATTGAATGGGGTAAAATGTGATATAGATTTAGGCACCTGTCTTTGTAATAACAGAAGTTACAATGCTATCATTACTTTATTCTGAATTACATACAACACTATTATCAGAGAGAGTTTATGGATTTGGAGAGAGAAGACTAAACTCATTTGCTCTCCCAAAAGGTGAGTTTTCATTGTGGAACCATGATTTTTCAGCTTTCGATACTGAAAAAGGATTTTCACTCTACGCTGCCCATCCAGTTTTGCTTCAGTAATACCAGGATAAGTACCATATAGTATTGCTTCGATCAAGTAGGCCAATGACTTTGGAAAGAACATATGATGAATTGATATACCGAGTTACAGGTGGATAACTAGAATTTAAAATATTTTTGGGAGGCAGTGATGTCAAATCTTTGATCAAATAATATCATAAATATGTGAATGGTTGGGCATTACATCCATTTTGGTCTACAGGATGGCATTAAAGTAGATGGGGATATGAAAGTTCATCAAAAATCAAAGAAGTAGTTGAAAATTATAAAAATGCATCAATTCCACTAGAAGTTATTTGGACAGATTTAGATTATATGGAAGATAGAAAGGATTTCACACTTAATGAAAGTTCATTCCCAAGAAGTGATATTTAAAGTATCACAAATCGATCAAATGATGATGGTGTTCATTGGGTTCCTATTGTAGATCCAGGAATTGCAGTAGAAAGTGATTGTGCAAATGATGTAATAGAATCTGGTGCATATATAAAATCAAATCGTTATGAAGGACCATATGTTGGGGTTGTATGGCCAGGAGACGTATACTTTATAGATTTTAATCATTATTAATCAAATGAAGTATGGTATAAATGTCATGCTGATTGGTTTGATAATTATTAAATAAATCCAAGTGGTATTTGGATTGACATGAATGAATTGGCAAACTTTAGGGATGGTGAAAAAGTAAAGGGTAAACCAAAGCTTAATCCAGAAATCTTGGAGTTAAAAGATTTACCTTGGGATGCAATGGGTGGTATTACATTAGAGGGTCATACTATAGCCATAGATGCATTACATGAAGGGGATGGATTATACTTTAAGGATTAATAATACATAACAGAGCTAGATTTCCATAATTGGAATGGATTCCTGGAATAAATTTCAGAAAGATAGGCTTTGTAGAGAATTTTAAATACTGAGTTAGTGTTTATTTTGAGTAGAGCATCAACAATTGGAAGTGGAAGATTTTCTACTATTTGGTTTGGTGATAATGGCTCTACATGGGAATGGTTACGTTCATCTATATATTAATTGTTTAACTTCAACATTTTTGGTATTCCTTTTGTTGGGGATGATATTTGTGGATTCTTTGGAGACACTACACCATAGTTGTGTGCCAGATGGATATAGTTGGGAGCATTTTATCCATTTGCCAGAGATCACAATGCTTTAGGTTCTGATGATTAAGAGCCATACTTATTTGAAATCACTAAGATTTCTGCATAAAACAGTATAAAATTAAGATATGCATTTTTGAAATACTACTATCTATTATTTGTATAATAATGGGATAGTTCAATTGGTGCAGGTTCAGGAACAGTAGTTGATCCTATTTGGTTTAAATATGGAGATAATTAATAAACATTCGAAATTGAAACTTAATTTTAAATAGGAAATATAATTGTTAATCCTGTAACTGAAGAATAAACTGACCCTGATCTTACATATACAGATTTAAATTTTTATGTACCTATGAATGCATAATGGATATCTTTTGAAAATGGATAACCATTACCAAATGGATGGAATACAATAAGAAGAACATTTACAGATAATGCATTTTTAGCATTAGAAGCTGGTTCAATAATTCCATATAGTAATTCAGCAGGTGTTATGAGATTAAGAAATATGCCAAGTGAAATAGATTTAATTGTTGTACTTAATAAAGTAATAATTAATTTATATTTAGTCTGGATAAGCAAGTGGTTAATATATGTCATTATAGAATTTTGATGAATCTCCATAAAATATGCCTAGCAAATGTTGGAATAATAACAGTTGTATAAGAACAATAAATGTAACAACATTTAAAGATACTCTTCTATTTACCAATACAAAATCAACAATTGATTCTAGTGAAGAGATTACAATAAGAAACATAATTCTATATAGAAATGGTTACATATAAACAATAACTGTGAATGTTTCTTCATTCACTTAGAGTTGGTAGATAAATTTGTGAAAGTTATATTTTATATTTGAAACAAATATAAAGATACAATTTCTATTTATATATATTAATTTATATAATATTAAAATATTTGGTAATATCTTCTTATATTTTATGTATAGGTTTTATCATTCTCTCATTACGATTTATGTTTAAATGCATCCTTCATTACCAGCTGAAATTGGGTGCACTTGGTGAAATTTTTGATTAAGCAAACTCTTTTTTTATGAATATTATGAAAAAGCACAAAATGCTAAACCTACTAAAGCAGCTGCAAGAATTATAATTATTATCATGTACATAACTTACCCTGGATTAGTTTAGGTAACTTATAATTGAATGCAACTATTTTAAGTGGATAAAGTATAACCTTCTTAACATGCTATGCATTAATTCTATGAACATTAATCACAATTTTCTGGACATTCCTAGGATTCGCATAATTTAGTTTTTGAATTTTTAATAAATCCTTTTGAACATTCAGTTTCTTCACAAATTGAGTTATCTTTCAGTTTATAACCATTTTTGCAGGATTTGCATGTCAAAGGAATATCACATGTCTCACAGAATGATCCACAATCAATGACACATTAATTATTTGAACTTAAATAATATCCATTTTGGCATTTTAAGCAAATTAATGGTGATTGACAACTTAAACATTAATAGCTGCATAAGTCTAATGACTTTTGATCTTGAATAATTATTCCTTTTTCATTATACTTTTACATAAATATACCATCTCCTAATATAGTTCCATCTGTATCTATATTTTTAGCAGTACATGTTATCATAAATTAAGCATCATTCATTATTTAGATTCTTGGGTTATCTGGGTATAAACCATCTATTTAAACGTCGATTGCATTAGTTGTTGGTGATCCTAATGAATCAAATATTTAGAATTATAATCCTGAAGTTTTATAGAAATTATCTGTTAACTTCCATACAGTTATAAACCCTTAATTAAAACTTTAAATATCTGGATCTAGTGATGCTTTTTAAATAGTTCCAAGTGTGAATATTTAGCTTTTTGTTTTCAGATCTTTTGATATCAATTAGAAATTTAAACTGAATTATTGAATTGATAATTAAATATTCTTAACCTCCCATAAAAATACTATAAATCCATTTTCTAGATTTGTTGTTCTAATAATGAGTGAGTCTGTATCACTAATAGCTTTTGGTGAATCAATTGCTTCACCGTCTTCAGTTAATTATTGGACAAATAAATATCCTTCACTTTAATATGTTAGAGAAATTATTCCATTTTCATCAGCAGTTATTGAAGGAGCCGATAAGGCATTTACTTTCTTTATCTCTTTTACTGTTCCTTTTTTGGTTAATTAAGAATCAAATGTTTCTACAAACAAGGAATAATTATCATCACTCTATGCAATATAAGAAACTAAAAAATTATTATTAGATGTTGTGGAAATTTAGCATGGTAACTTAATATTTGTTAAATCTGTTTAGGGATAGGCACCTAATTCAACAATATCACTTGTTGCTTATCCTTATTAATCAAATTTTTATAATTTAGCCAAAGTACTCTCAGAAGAAGCATCAAGCCATAAAACAGCAAATGAATTGGTATTGATAGCTAAATCAGCTGCAAATTATTAAATTGTAGTTGTAAGTAATCTTCTTCTTGAAATACCACCTACTTTTGTTAGATCACCAACCTTAACACCATCCTTATTATAAAGTTGAAAGTAAACTCCTGCATTATCACCACTCTAAAAGAAGAGTTCAATGTAATCTCCATTAGGAAATGTAGCTATCATTGGAGTTCCCACAGTTGTTTAAATTTAGGTGACAACACTTACATAATCATATTATTAACATTTCTTATCAGCGGTTATTTCAAACCCTGAAGAACATGTATCACACTCTAAGGGAGTTGTACAAGTACTACAATTCGATACACATATTGGTTAGCATGAAGTTTTATCAGTATTAAATTAGTAATTAGTATCACAGCTATTGCAAACTCCTTCCAAAGAACATTAAGCACAATTATCAATACATTATATTTTAGAGCATAGGTTATCCATAACTTAGTATCCAGAAGTACATGACTAACATTAATCAGGCGTAGTACAAACATCACAATTGACTGGGCAAACAACTTAACATTAATAATTTGCATCTAATTTATAATCTGCACTACAAGTTTAACAATAATAAGAATTGATGCATATATCACAATAAGGAATGCATTTAGCATTATTTGACCATGGTACTTCAATTCCATTTTGATCAAATTATTTAGCATACATAATATTTTACTTATTGTAGTTGTCAGCTTCTTGCCATAAGACAATATATCCATTTTCATAAATATCAGTCTATACAAATGAAAATGATTTGAGGGAATTGATAAAATAATAGCTTCCTATTTTTTCACCTGAATTATCAAATTTTTAAGCTACAATTTGTGAGTACTTTTAGTGTAGATAGTTGAATTATTGTAAGACAATTGTAAACGAATCATCAAATGTATAAACTTTTAAGAAATTCTGTCTTAAATAGTCATTTTCAATAACTTTTTCTTAAGAAGTTAAGACTTGATAATTAGAGTCAAGTATTCGATAGCTTATTGTTAGTTATCCAATATAATAATATCTATAATTGTAGTTGTTTATATCCTAGTAAGGCCAAAGTATTTATACATAATTTCCATTCGCAATTTTGAATATCTTACAATTTGAGCTTGCATAAGAGGTTGACTAACAATTTATTTGTGATATGTTGTCTTTTGTAACGATATATAATATCTCTTTAGGACCATATTATGAAATTTATATAGAGTATTTATTTCTTTCTTCAAGATATCCCGCCCCTAATGCTAGAATCTGTTCTGGGTCACTAACAAAATTTAACTGCTGGTCTAAAACTGCTCTATGAACAGTATTTCTATCATTTGCATCAAATGGAACTGCATTATTCACATACAAGTAAATAAAGGAATATTAATTATTTTAGAGAGGTTCTACAAGTGTATTAGATTGAACATATAATCCAATATTGGAAGGCCATGGAACTTGCTAATCAAATATCTAATTTGATTACTCATCGTATCTCTTGACAATGATTCTATCAGAATAATAGAAAACTAAAATAAAATTATTATCGAAGTAATATGAAAAAACTGATTGGAATTAAGGAATCGTATAGCTCAATGGTTAGATTCTTTTTATTACTTACTTATTTTAGATCAAGTTCATCATAAAAAGGAACCTACCCTCAACCCAAGAATACTCTCTAGAATAAACAACAAAAGTATCGGATGATATATAATTACTATCATATACATAAGTGTTTTGCGAATAAGTGAATAAGGTTTCTGGTTCATAATATGTAATTGGTAAAGGACTGCACTTTCCTGCAATAGGGAGATAATAGCCACTTTCACAAACATCACATTAATTTGGAGTAGTACAGATAATACAATGTTATTCACAGATAGGAGTGCATAGAGAATCAAGAATTTTATAATTATCTACACAGATTGTGCAAGTCTGGCTTATTTCACATTTTTCACAGTTTGGAGAACATGCTAACTCATCTATTTTCATTAATTCCCCTTATTTTGAAAATCTCTAAACATAAATATTTGAGATATCAATTATGCTTTCAATATCTGAAACCCAAATAAGGAAATATTGATTATTTACTGATTCAACATTAATGAGAATTCCTTCTTGTGTGGTTAAGGTTAACTTTTTAATAAATGTGACTTACCAATTAAGGTCAATGAAATATTAATTATAATATGATTGTCCAGAATAATTTGGATGTAATACAAGTATGAAAAATCCAGATGTGAATGTAGTTATAGAAATTTGATTTGATGAGTATTAATTGGAGTTGTCTTATTCAATTATTATTGTATTTCCCTACCTATTCAATTAAGCATCAAAAAGTTAAAAGAAAACAATCTTCCCCTCTTATTTTGAAGAAAGAATTGCATAATATTGATTATTCCCTACTAATTTTGAATTATAGAATGTATCTTAATCCACAATAGGAGTATTTTAAATGAATTAGCCATCATGTGAATAAATTTTAGCATTTATAAAGTAACCAACAGACGGATCGTATATTGGTGAAATAAAAATGAAATTATAAGAGGTGCTTGCAATTTTGAATTGAGCTTCAGATATAAGGGTATTCTGATTCAGAATATTATATTGACCATCATAAAATGTTAAGCTTATTTATTTCTAATACTACTAGTCTTATTAATCAAAGACTAAAGCTATTACAAATCCTCCACTTCTTAGACTTTCAACTTAAAATACGTTTTACCATTACATGGAAAAACCTGTGTAGGAAAATGTAGCAAATAATTATTCATTTCCTTATTTATTCATTTAATTTGAAAATCTTACTCCTTTGAGAGATGCTTAAATTGATGGATTTCCATCAATAAAAATAATTAAAACAGTATCATCTATTAATCTGATTATCTATGGTGAGTGTTATGATCCTTATGTTGATTCACTCACTCTAATATTATCACCAACTTTATTTCCTTAAGGATCTTGCAACTATGCATAAACACCCCAACTATCACCATCTTCTCCCATGCTGGACCATACAGTAATTAATGAGCCATCTGACAAAGAAACAGAGTTGGCTTGAGTTTAGCTAAGTGAAGAGTATTCATTGATTTGAATGGCAGTTTGTAAAATTTCATCTATAATGCAAGTTTCAGCTGATGGAATATAATTTTTTCCACATTTTAGACATATTCCAGAATTATAATCACAAGACTAGCAAATATCGCTGCATTATGTAACACAAGTGTTACATTATTTAACACAAGTGCTATTAATTAGTGTAAATCCAATATCACATTGAGTACAAACAGTTGAACTTGTACATATTATACAATTATTTGAACAGAGAATTGTTGGTTTAATAATTTCTCCTTGTTGATCGATAACAGCAAATGATAACTCATATTCCTTATTTAAGCCAGTCCAACTGATTCCTACCGCATTATTTTACAATTTTATTAGTTGAGGTTTAATACTCGTTCCACTGTTTTATATGATTTTGTTATTTATAAGGTTTCCAGATATATCTAATAATTTGTATTCAATAGATCCTTAGTTACTCCAAGCAATTAGTATGTTTTATTCTGTTGCAACAATTGAGAATTCATAATTTCCAAATAAAAAGTCTAATCATTGTAATAACTGATAATGAGTGTCTTATCCCAGATTGAGAGCTACCAAAAATTAAAACCTATAGATTTTGATAAGGTCACTATCCTTGATGTTGTGATATCTAATTAGACATCTGAAACTGATTACATTTACAAAATTTAATATCCAATAGGTCCCATTGCATCAAATTTAGCTATCTATACATCCCATTATGTATTAATGATTACATAAAACACATCAGCACCTTTAATTTATTTAACTATACTTCTATTACAGTCATTGGCGGTTTTAGGAGTCTAGAAACCTTTCATTTCATTTAGCTTTTTATCACCATATTTTTAGTCAAATATATAATAGGAGGATTCTTCACAGATTTATTATGCACTATCAAAAGTGAAAAATTTATTATCTGAAAGTATAATCATATACTGTGATCCAATTGAAGCAAAGAATAAGTTAGTTATTAAATTCTCATTAGTAATTTTAGTGGCAACATTTAATTATGTGAAATCAATATCTAATTTATATAATGTTGCTTAATTATTTGAATCAGAAAATACTAATAGAATGTAAACAAGACCATTTACTTATTAAGCATCAAATTTGATATAAGGTGATTAAAATGTAGTTGAATAATCTAACAATTATTCATTTAAAGTATTGAATTTCTTAATTTAAATTGTGTTCAAGCAAAAGTAAACAAAAGCATAATCATTATTGACAAATTTTATATTTCTAATTTCTATTGGTTAGGAACATTAATCAATGTTCTACTATGTATCAGGTAATGGTTAATAAACAATTAAGGCACATTGGCCAGTTGTATCCAAAGAGTATCCTTCTTGACAAACATCACAATCAGATTTTTCACATGATTAACAATTTTTGATCGTGCATAGCTTTTCACAGAAAAGAGTTCCTTCATTTCTTTCATAGAGATTAGCACATATTTGACATGATGAAGAATTTATGCAAATTTCACAATTTTAAGGGCATACCACATCTCCAATAGCTTTTGATTTACCATATTAATCAAATATGGAGATAAAAGTAAATTATAGGTTTTAATAGTAGCTAAGTTAAATGTATTACTAAAATCTTATTATGAAATCATTATTGGACAATGTGTACAAATCATAAGGAGAAACAGCATAAGACTGCATATTTACTTATTACTCAAATAGATATTTGCCTTACTTATCATATATTGCTAAAATCAATTAATTCTGTTAACTTAATACAACTATTTGGTTTAAAGAGTTTGTGGAAATTTATTAAGGATTGAGATTGGTGTGCTCAACAGAATAGAGTATTTATAATTTCTCAATAACATTTATTTGATTTTTTGAAGCTACTATAACTTGACCAATCGAATTAGTAGTAATCTTGATTGGTTGGGTATCAATTATGGTGATATCTTTAATAAAGTTTATTTTATTATCGTAAATTATTACAATAATAACAGCCTAATTTTCTGTGAAACTGTAGGTAAAGATGATGTTATCCAATGTTGAAGTTAGATCAAAGTCTTATATGATACTAGGTGATTTGACTACATTGTTTCCAATGAAACTAGTTAAATCGTTATTATAAACTGCTATATAAATTTAATCTCCCTTTTAAATTGCTATTCCTATTTAATTGTTCGCCAATGCTTTTAACTTGAAATTATTAAAATCTTAAATAGTGTAGACTGTAATTTAATCACCAATCTTGATAAATTATTCATCGAATTGCAAAACACTAAACTTGCTTTAGCAATCCTAACAATACTCACTAATGTAAACAATCACACTTAATACATTATTCTTAGTAATTAACAAGTCAAAGTCCCTAATAGATCCTGAAGTTATTTAATGAATGATTGTTGCTTCTTTTTAAATTAGGCTATCAGCTCCATAATAGATAAGTTCAAGGTAACTGGACTATTTGTTTTCAACAATGACTGATCTGCCATCTTAATAAAATGCCTATTTATAGTAAGGGGTTGTAATTTCTTTCATTTTTGTTTCAAGGAACTGTGAAATCATTTCACAAGTCATATATTTTGTTTTGTAGAACCCTGACAAACACGTCTGACAATCAGGTTAAAAATTCAAACAAGATGCTTATTTAATAAAACATTTTCCTTCTCGAATTATGTATGAATCAATACATTTCAAACAGCCTTAATTTGTACATTCCTGACAACCAGATTCACATCTTAATCCACTAAAAGTTAATTTTTAGCCCTAAGGACTAACTTTGACACCAATCAAAACATTATTATCCTCCACTTGTGTGACGAAACTGAAAATTAAATCATCATTTGATAGTTGCGATATTTTAAGTTTTTCTGCAAAAGGGCTAACAATTTAATTAAACTCTATTTTAGTTGCTGCAAATGTTTCTGGTGATATCACTAATCCTTGATGAAATGTATTAGAATTTAAATCAATTGCATCAGATCCCTCTCTCCAAGTTAATATAATAGCATTTTTCTTTAGATTAATTTAAAGGTCCATTTGGTATATCGATGATGATGAAATCTTAATTTAATCAGTAACATTTGTGTTATCGAATCTCTTAACCTGATAATATATTTGATAGCTCATTAATTCTAACTCACTCCAAAATTCTATAAATGTAGTCGAGCTTAATTAAGCGATTTTATATTCGATTCTTCGATTATTAAGGAGTACCTTATAATTCGATTAAGTATTTCCTTAATAATCATAGCTCAAGTAATAATATCCGTACTTGGATTCATTTCCTGCTGCTAATAAAATCTTTAATTCTTCATTTAATTATATATCTTGAGGTTATTTAACAAAATTTATTAATCTCTCATTCTCAAAAAATAATTAAGTGGATTATCCTTATGTTATTGACATTTAAGCGATGTGTAATTCAATTTAATTTTAAACTGAAACAATTAAATATAATACAGAATATTTGAATTACCCAGTTTATTTAATTTAAACCCCAAATTTACTTAGAGATTAGAGTTCTTAACTATATAAAGTTTAAATTGAAGTTTAGGTTACTTAGTAGTCATTTGAGTCAAAAATTTACACTACTATTGAATAATCCACCCTGATGGCAATCATGTAATCATCCTATATTGCAAGTACATCAATGAAACGTATGTTCTAAGAAAATTGTTAACTTTTAGGTAAAGTTAAAGGATTTCCATATTTATCAAATCTTTAAACAATGAGATTTACCCCATCAACCCATAAGTACAAAATATTGTCATTGGACAAAATAACTTGCCTATATACTAAGGAAATGTTATTTATAAACTCGACAAGTAACTCATTGTCAATTAGGCTTATGCATTTATTATTTGTTAATTGATATTCCGAATTACATTAGGTACAAACTATTTCATTTGAATCTTATTAATAAGTATTACAATTCTAAATTTCTTTAAAGCATCTTTATTATACTAATAAATATCCATCCATGCAAATTTCACATATATCGTTAACTTTACATGTTTAGCAATTATTAATACACACAATGGTACTTAATAGTAATTACTCCCCTTAACTATTATATCTTTTCATATAAACATCAACTGTTAAACCATTTATTGGAGTAGATGACCATGTTGCAATAAACTCTCCTTATGGCAATGCATTTAATTAAGGATGATGAGGATATATACCTTTTTAATTTGTAACTGTTATCAAATTGGTCGTTAATCCTCCTAAATCAAAGTATTGTAATTTAAGATTTCTGATATCATTATTATAAACATTTTCAAATATCATAGCATACCCATTACTAGTATTAATAACATCAGGATTATTTTAATTACAGTCGTTTTCACCAAAAGTTAAGCTATATAAATATGTACTCATATCGGAAAGATATTGTGTGTGTAGTATCTTAAAACTATAAAATAGATTTTTCAATTAAACTTATTCTCTCCAAACTGTTATAAAATTTCCATTATTTAATACAGTTATTGAGGGAGCTTATCCATTTTTAGATAATATCTTTGTATTTATTAAGACATTATTTAAACTAAATATACTTGCCACAATTCCTTCATTACTTTCCAATAAGATTACAATTATTTATTAATTTGATGCAATAACAGGCTCAGTATGCTTTATTTAATAATCTAAACTTAAATCGATTTCTGACTAATAATTGCCTGTTTAATCATAAAAAATAGCATATAATTTATCAATTTACTCAATATTTTAAGTCCATGTTATGAGATATCCATTTATGATTGATGATATCACAAGTGGTGTATCATATTGTTTAGCATTATTTAATTTAATATTCTATTTAATTGTTATTTCTTCACCGATTCTAACAAATTATTTTGTAAATCTTTATTTTTTAATATTAGCATTAATACTTATATCACCATCTATCCAAACCACAATAAACTCATCATTTGATAATACTTAAACATCTGGGAACATTTAAATACCAACTGAACTTAAAGTAATACGTGTTTCATCAATGAGTTTTTCTCCGTGAGAGTTGAATAAAGACATAAATATTCCAGTTCCTTAATTTTCATAATATTTTCTAAACCAAACTACAATATAATCTCCGTTAGAAAAGGTTGATATTCTTTGTTTACTTTAAAGGGTGTATATATTCATTTTGAATTGATTATATTCTGGATCATAGAGTATACATTCGTTACCCTTTAAAGAATAGCCATCACTACATTATTAACATATTCCATAATACCCTGCTTCACAATAATTTGGCAATTTTTTTTAACATTATTTATCTTTCAATTCATAACCTTCTTTACAGATTTAGCAAATTGTATCCTAATCACAATAAAAGCAATTCTAATCACACACTGGAATATTATTCTATCCTTAAAGATTCTTTTGCACGAATATTTGTTCCTTATTATCCGAAATTCCTCTGAAAGTAGTATAGAAACTCTCATAAGGAAGAAGGGCATAGGTTTTGTAAGAATAGCCTAAAACTAGAGTTGAATATATATTCTGATATTAACTATCTGAAATGTAGCTAGAATCACGAATCTAATTAAAATTTGTTACTTAAGTCTTAATTCTATAAACATTTTCACGTTCTTGCTCTATGTATGCAATATACAAATAATCACCATAATCTTAAGATTTTAATTATAAATTGCTTATTATCTTATTTTATGTTGGGAATGTTAAACAAGGATAGAGATTGTTATAATCCGTATCGCACAATTATATTTTCAGCTAATAAGTAGGTACTATATCAGATGAGATTTCTATCCATGCAATTAGGACTCTTCTGGAGAAATACCCTTTTGAGAAGTCAGCATTAGCAATCGAAAGTGATGATATTTAATTTTCAGTTTTGTATATTTCTTAGTATTTTTATCCATCGAGGATTAAGAGATTAATTATATTTGAATTTTTTAAGTACAAAATCTTTAACTTCTCAAAAAAAATTACATTTGGCAGAGTTGAAATGTCATTAGAGTTTTAATTGATATTTTCAATACGGAATACACCTGTTTATTGATTATAATAGCAGATTTAACTTTATGGTAGCTAATTGTTATCTAATTCTGTCCAAACAAATGCAAAATCATAATAATCATAACTACTAATCTAAACATAGAATTGACTAATATCAACAGTCATAATTCTCAATTCTACTGGGTTCGTGTTAGAAGTGAGGTCAATTTTAAAAAATTATAACATTAATCTACATTATACTTAACAATTTCCACTTAACCAAATCATTAAAAATTCCATACCTAATGGATAAGTTTGATGATACTATATTTAAGCGCTTGAGGTAATTAGAGGTTACTTTGCGTAAGTGGAAGGGTTTATTGAGGAATCAAAAACTTATGCTAATATATTATATTGCTAGTTATCATAATTTGCATATGTGAGTAATAACATATTATCCTAGTACCTATAATCATAGAATGTTATCATTGATGCTACACCATAGCATGTTTCTGAACAAATTGATTATTCTATTTATAATTTAGCAACTTCTTAACATTGTAAATTAATATAAATGTAGCCTGCAGAACAAAAATCACAAATATAAGGCTTAGAACATGATAGACAATTATCTACACAAATAGGTTTACAGTTTGAATCATAATAATACCCTAAAGCACATTGGGAACAGGAATCATTCGTCTCACAAATATCACAATTTTAAATACAAACCTCTTAATCAATTGGTACAATAGCTAATTCTTTTGTTAATAGCACTTAATAGACGGATTTATATAAAGATGACCAAGCCAATAATATAAATTCATTATTAACTGCTGCATTTAGTCCAATTATTTATACTTCATTTGTTTGAACTAGGATATCTTTTTAAAATTCACCATTGATATTATATTAAATTATTTTAATTTACATTAATGTTCCTTATTCAATGTAAATAAGATATACATAGTAATCGTTAGTGTATATTTTATGTGTGATAATGGGATTTATGGATTTAATTTAGTAGTAACTTTAAAGTAGATCATCATTATTGTAAAAATTTAGATTGATAATATCACTAACTACATCATACACAACAAACCAAGTTTAAAGCTAATTATTATAATATTTTCCATTTGAATGTTACTTAAAAGTAGTTGTTTTTTATACTTTTGAATCTAATACTATAAATTTATCAGTGGCAATCTAATTTTCCACTGTTGTAAATAAGATCAGGATTTTGTATGAATCATCATTATTTGCAAATCTTATGTTTCTATATTAATTTATTTCTTAAATGCTCTCCTCTGAAATAACAAAACCTTAAGAGATTAGTACATTTCCTGAAATGTGATAGATAGATATTTTAATATATTTTCTATCACCATACTGAGCTGTTGAGATCCAGTAGATCTCAAGATCCTTCCCAATCGTAAAATCTGATTCCTCTGTGATATCCAAATAGCTTCTCGAATAGATTTGGTAGAATTTATCAAGTACAACAAATACCTATTACATAGTTACTCCATTTAATCTTGTGTAACTAACATAAATGTATTAATTTCTTTTAATGACTTTTAATTATTTTTGTAAAACGTTATCCTCATCAATCGATATTCTGATTTAACCACTTAAAGGGTCCCCTTTTCTATCTAATTCTTCATAGATCACCTCCAATTTTGTATTATTAGATACATAATATACTGATTGTAAAGAAGGATCAGCAGAACCACTTACATATATCTATTTCATATCATCGATTTTATAAATGTATGATTGTTCACTCAATACACAATTAAGGTTTTTATCCAAGTAATATGATTAATCACATGCCTAGCACTCATTCTCCTTTTCACATTTATTACAATTTTATGGACATATTAATTGGCATTTACCACTTAAGAGATTGTAATTCTCACTTATACACTAATTACAAACTCCAAATTTATCACACGCTTTACAATTCTTTGGACAGATAGATTGTTTTAAGTTGCTAATTTAAAGGGTTTCAAGTGATACTCTCTGCAAATATACTTATTCAAATTATGTTTTTTAAATGTTTGATACACCAAGCCAAAGTACTAAAAGATCGTTGTCTCCTATTTTTTATATGCTATGTTCTCTTGGATTTCTGCTAGTATAAGAAATTTGAGTTTTTTTATTAGTAACATTTAAATATATTCTTTGAGTTGAATTTTCATAATCTGTGAATGAAAATGTTTATTAATCCAAATAAAACTATTATTAATATTTTGAATCATATTTTTATCCAATATCTTTAGTTGATGATTGATAAGGATAATCATTATAAAAATAATAAAGACTTTCTTAATTAATTGCTTTAATATTCAAATATAGGTATTCTGCTACAAAAGTTTACAACTAAATACCATCAAATTAAGATATTTATAAAGAAGATAATGTTTATTAATCTCCATTTTAACTTTACTTTAAGTAATTTACATAGTAATAATTGGATTCATATGTAATGTAAAAGTAAAATATGTAATTATTTTCGAATTTTACTATTTTCAGCTAATCTCCCTTCATATCAGGAGTTATATTACTTCTAAATATATCCTAACTTTAAATTGAAAGATCTAAAACTTTAATTACATATTTTATTATAGATGATACTCCATCCTTACTCCATTTAACAAGTAATATAAATGTATTGTCATCACTTCCATTTGTTAAATCATAATCTTTTAATTATTCATCAATTAAATTAGTTGATATAATCTCTTATCCTTAACTATTAAGTTTCTTAATCTTTAAGTAAGAATTAGTTTATTAAAATATTCCATATAAGACTATTAGTTCATTATCTATGACTAGCATTCTTGGTTTGGTTTTAGGTGTTTCTTCATCACTAATTTATAAATCAATATCATCTAAAATAGGATTTATACATAGATTATTTAAGGTATATTAAAATCCTTCTTTACATTAATCACATTAATATGGATTTGAACAAAATTAACAATTATCTGTACATTTTGGAACACATTTATTATCATTTAATATGTAACCAACCTAACATTATAAACAATTTTATCTAGGATTACAAGTAATGCAATTAGATATACATTCATCAACAAAGGTTGACATATCAAAATAAAATATTGACAATTAAGCATATTAATCATAGTAATTCTTCTTCTAAAGCCATCTAATATAAAATATTTAATTAATAATATCAGCTTAAACTGATTATGATTCAAAATTTTTCCAAAGGTAAATTTATCTTTCCTATTGATTCCATGGTACCTCTTTGAATGGATTACTAACATCTAATTAATAAATTTTAAGTTAGGAACTCCAGCCTGAAAAAAAATAAAGATTGTAATCCAGCATCTGTGCATACAAACCATTTGTAATCCAATAATAGATTATTGGATGTCTTATTGGTTCTAATTAATGATTAAAGTATCGAAATACTGTCATATCTGATGTTTAAACAACAATGAAGTTGTTATTAGGTAAATTAAAAACATTGATGTCATTCATTCCTTGAGTCACGTATAGAGTTCTAGTGGTAAGTTGGTTTGAGAGTTTGCTCAAATAGACGAAGTAATTTGGTTAATCATATTGTGCGAAGACAGTGATTCCATAGTTATTTTAAGCAACTGATATTAGTTTACTATTGGGTAAAAAAGTGGTTTCAGACAATGATCCTGATTCAATATCAAGTTGCCTGAAATTCCATTACCTCTATATTGTATCCCTACCTCTTGAATACCAAAGGATTGCAAGGGAATTTTTATTGAGCAAGCTCAGTTTTAGATGAATTTCAAACTTAGCTGATTCTAATGCTTCACCTAATATTAATTCTCCTTCCTATTTAACAAAATTTTGATCAAATTTTGTGATTTTAGCGTTCACTATACTCGAAACTTAGTTAATATATGTAATGTAAATGTACTTACCAACTGTTAAAATTTAAGGAGAATAATAATCAGAATTTGGATCACCTATTAGAGACTGTTTGTCTATTGATTTCTTGTGGATATTAATCAACTTTAAACTCACCTAGTAATGTTGATCTAATGTCCTTAATTGAGTAGCTATCACAAGATGGGTAGAATTTAAAAAATTCGATTTTGTCATTGAATCGAATTGTAAGCCATCTATGTCAAGTTCCCAATCACTACTTGGAGAATATGCATTCCCCGCTATCATAACTATAAATGCTAAGAGCATTGTAGTTTTAAACATTATTTAATTTAGATACTTTTTCAAAAAGTATTTGGTATAAATGATGAAATTCATTCTATTAATGAATTCTTAATAAAATTTAAAATGATGAATTCTTAAAAGATTGAAATGAATAAATAAAATAAAGGTTCCATATTTACAAACCAAAATAAGCAATCTCACATTTTCAATGATATGTATAATTATGATTCACCTGACTAAGAAAAAAAAAACTATATG
>JMSD01000033.1:273802-289865 GCA_000715435.1 Paramecium caudatum
TCAATATCCTTAATCATATAATAGTGATTGCCAAGTGACCTTTACAGGAGAATACAGGAATGGAATCAGATTTGGGAAATGGTCAACTGCATATGAAGGAAAGAACATGTATGTATATGTTAAGTATTGTAAGTGGTGGTGGTACTTACGATGAGAAGGGAGTCAAGATTGGTCAATGGACTGATCTGCATGAAAACTTCAATTAGTATCAATATCCTTAATCATATAATAGTAATTGCCAAGTGACCTTTACAGGAGAATACAGGAATGGAATCAGATTTGGGAAATGGTCAACTGCATATGAAGGAAAGAACATGTATGTATATGTTAAGTATTGTAAGTGGTGGTGGTACTTACGATGAGAAGGGAGTCAAGATTGGTCAATGGACTGATCTGCATGAAAACCTACAATTAGTATGAATATCCTTAATCATATAATAGTGGTCGCCAAGTGACCTTTACAGGAGAATACAGTAATGGCATTAGGTTAGGGGAATGGAAGGAAAATAAATTAAAATGAATATTAATATTAACGATATTCAAATTGTTATTAAAACACATTAACACCACAATACATAATCTCTTTAGAAATAGCATTAAATTACCATACTTAGATGTTTTAGTTTTACAAAATTTAGTCTTTTTCTCCCATTTAATAAAATATTACTTCATTACTGTATATCTATTTAATAACTACAACCCATGTTGATTAAAAAAAATATTAAAACTAGAACCACCAAGGTCACAAATAATAAAAATTACCAACATCAATAATAAGAAGACTAAGTTTTTCCAGCTTGCTTTATGGTTCAAGAAAAATGAGAAACACAAAATTTGTATATTCCTTATACATCCAAAAGTCATAGAAGTTGTTAATTAAAATAAGATAACTTCTAAGAAGTAAAATAATATTTGTTTACCTAATTGATTAGTACTGATATCAAAATTCTTAAAACATGAAAATAATTTTATTAAGTGATAATAATTTTACTTAATATGAAATCAAAAAAGTAAATACTATCATTCATCACTGCTAATCAGAAAAAATATGCATACTTAAAGCTAAGTGATAACGTTATTGATATCCATTAACTCACATCTTTGGATTTTCTTATATTATAGGCACGATAATTAAGTTTATTGATCTTACCAAGATAGATAAATTAAGTTATTTAACTAGATAAACCAGCAAAAAAATTAGATAAGATAATTACTAATGATTAGATTATGTATTTAATACGTGCAGAGAGTATTTATTTTCATTACATAGATGAGCTTTATTTAATAATATATAATATAGTCAATTAATAAGTGAATTTGATAAAGAGGGAAAGCAACATAGATGTAAAATTGATTGAAATTATCAATACAGATGAATTAATATTTAATGGAATTACATTGAAAAACGAATAAATGTACTTAGTGACTTAAGGTAGAAACAATCCATTTTCCAATAGGATAATTTGATGCCACCATTGATTTATTTGAAGATTTTAATTAAGTTTAAGGAATAGAGAGAATAAATTCAACTCAATTGATAGTATTAGTAGAATAAACATTTTATGAAATCAATAATAATATGGATATTTAAGAATGTTTTACACATTAAGTTAATTAAATTAAGTAAGCAACTTAAATAGATTAATATAAGTACATTTTAACTGATAATATGTTAATAAAATATGATAATGATACATAAGTTTAGTATTAATGTTAATGTATTGGAATTACAGAATATTAGAATTAATGTTATATGTACTATTAAAATGAAGACCTTTGTATTTAATAATTAGAGGGTAATTAAATAATTAAAATAAAATTTGATAAGGTTGTTAATAAATTATGGATAATTAATTTATCTGCATTATTGATCGTAGATGAAAAGAATGATTTATATCTATTATTTTAGCCAGATTATAGGGCAGTTTTATCATAATATTTTAATTTAGATGAATTTAATAAAAAAGAACCAGTACCAAAGGAAATAATATAGATTCCTTAAAAACCAAGTTAGGAATATCTAATAAGTTTAAATAAAAATTTAAGGACAAGATAAAATATTGATGAAATGATCAACATTTCCTTAAAGTATAGTTATATATAGTTATTATTGTTGATGTGTGCTAGGATTAGAGTATTTTATTAATTCTTTAATCATGTAAAGAAGATGTCAGATAATGGAAATGAGAGAGATTTAAGAGATTTATTAGATATGAAGAAATTAAAGAAATGTGAATGTGTAGAAGGAGATTTAGTAATGGAAGAATTGGTTGAAGAGTGTCTTAAACATAGTAATCATAGAATATTTATTTATTTTTAAAAATTATTCTTAGAGAATCCAGAATACATGAATAATTAGAATTATTTAAATATATTAGCTTGTAAATGTGATAGATAATTGTATAAGGAAGCAAGCTTGAATGTTCCAATTATACCAAGTTCTGCATTTAAGAGATAAGCTAATTATATATAATTCTTGGAGAAGGCAAAGTTGAATTTTATAAAAGATTTATATGAAAGTAAAGAGAAATCATTATAATTGTAAGTATGACACTTATATAGAATTAAGAGAGGAATGATTGGAAATGCAATGTAATGTTATGAATGTTTGAAGCCAATTTAATATTCAAAGAAAGTTTAAGAAAACAAAATAATTAAATATTTTGAATGTTATCATGCAGTACATTCAAAATGTTGGTAATAACAGCATAATTGTCATGAAAATAATAATTCATAATTCAAATGAATCTTATTTTTATTCTTTTCTTTTTAATAGATCTTCAGTTATTGGTAAAAACCAGTATTTCCACTCATATCCGAATATTTCTCTAAAATTATCAATAGTTTTTTATTTTTAAAATGGATTATCTGTTTTCATTTCTTCAATATGATATTCGACTGTTGTAACATTTTTAGAGATATGATAAAGATGAAAAGCTAATAATCCTCCCATAGCTGTACACAATGCCAAACATGTGAATGCACAAATTTAACACAAGAATCGGCTATTCCCTGTGAGGGAAGTTCCATTAATGAAGTCTTCTGTTATAAAGAAGAAGCACTAAAACATGCACCCTAGTGCATAAGCAATAAATTGACAGAAGAATCGATGATTCTTTAAACCAATACAATTATTAACCCATGGACAATGATGATCCTAGTTAATAAGATGTGTACCATTCTGAGAATACATTTATTGCATTCTTTGCAATGATGAGTTCTTGGTAATTTGACATTTTCACATTTAAAACAATAAGTGTCTAATTGAATTGCTTATACAATATCACTAATTAATACGAGACTTACAAAATTTCATCTTCTTCATCGACGGCTAATTCATAGCGTTTCATAAGTTTTTGTTTTCTTTTCTTATTGATAATTTCTGCATGTTTTTTGGTTCTATTTTTGATTTCTTCTAATGTTTGATGTTGGTAGTGGTTAGCCTAATTATCCTGGTATAGTACTAAATCACTGGGTGGATGTCCGGGGGATTGTATTTATGCTTGTAAATAGGCCCAATGGATCATAATGTAAATGAGCGTGAATTCTATTCCAATTAGGATAGTTGATAAACTATTCTAGGTTAGTTATCATAGTACTTAAGAGTAACGATAAGGTAAATAATGGAATACAAACATGTAATACTCTGATAGGATAATCCCGTAGACAAAAATGACAGAAATGAGTCCCTTACTAATTTTCATTAAATATTTATGGACCCAAAGCCAAAGCAGGAGAGAGCCACATCTAGAGATTCGCCACGAAAGAAGGCAAACAAGAAGCAGGCTTAATACAGTTATGGCTAGTTGAAGTAGGAGTGTTGTAATGTAGGTTCGGGGAAGTGGCTAGCAAGACGAAGAAGATAGCATTGAAGACATTTTTTGGGAATCCTGAATTTGAGATATTTTGTCTTCGTTTTGATTAGGAGGATTCATTGGTGGCAGCAGGTAATTTAATTATTAGAGGTAGGTTGTTCTGATGGAACAGTGAAAGTTTTTAATATTGTTTCAGGTATTAAGTTTGTGAGCTAGGGAAACTTACATTCAATTTACAGGGATCCTCAGAAGGTTCAAGTCCTACGACAGCAATAAGATGGAGAAAGGATGGAGCCAATAAAACGAAAGGTGTTTTCCTTTCTGCGAACGCCGATGGATCGTTGATGTTTTGGCATGCATAGACAGGAAAGTAACTTTACAGGACAGTGGAGTAGGGAAATTAATTATTGGCATTGGATGTAAGATCGGATGGGGATGTATTTGCAACAGCTGGAAAAGATTTTAAAGTATGGTAAAATAAATAAAATAGATACGTGTTTATGATGATGAGAAGAAAGAAATAATTCATACATTTGATAAAGCAGATTAGTATAACTTATTTTAATTAGTAACTAACCTGGACATGTTAATAGAGTGTTCGCTTTAAAATTCTTGGAAGAGACACCCAATATCCTGTTATCTGCTGGATGGGATGGGAATCTTTTGATATGGGATTTGAGGGATCACAAATGTGTTGGAACAATATTTGGTCCAAATTTATCTGGAGATAGTTTAGATTTTAGGTACTCATATACATGTAACAAGAAATGGTTAAATATTGACTGGGTCATATAGAACAAGTAATTAATTGGAGTTGTGGGATTTTGGTAGTAGGAAATTGATATAGGAGATAAAGTGGGATGCAAAGTCATAGAATAACGATTTTTATGTGTATTCTTGTTAGTTTAGTAAAATAAATGGAGATACAATATTGGCAGGATCTAGTGGAAAGTAGGAATTGAAGATATTTGATGTTAATAATCAATATTAGCCATGTGGTTATATATAGGAATTATAGGAGGGTACTGATCTAGTAATGTAGGTGTATATTGTGTGGATTATGGAAATAAGAGTAATAAGTTTGCATTTGGAGGAGGTGAGGGAGTAGTGTATATTTGTTCATTGACAAATGTGAAATCGTGAATTTATATTAATATATGGACCCATAAGAGTTAATTGATGATTTAAACGATGTCTTACTGAGTGACTATTATCGTTTCATAGAGATACTGGGATAGGGTAGTTTTGGGATAGTGGTGGCTGCTTATAGTTCATAAATGGATAAAGTGGTAGCAGTGAAGGTAATGTACTTCTCAACATAGATAACTAAATATTTTGAGCAAGACAATGAATCAGATTTATTATAGGAGTGTTCACATCCGAATATAGTTAAATTGTATAAAGTAATGAATTTGAGTAAGTAGGTTCTGATTGCAAATAATAACATATATCTAATCATGGAGAGATTGTAGGGAACTACATTGGATGTCATACTTAGAACTACTACGATTGATGAATCTGAAATAAGAAATATAATGTTATAGGTTTTGAATGCATTGGTATTTCTTCATAGAAAAGGAATAATTCATAGAGATTTAAAACCAGGTATAGTGTATGTAATGTAGATAATATATTTATATGTGAGAACAATTATGTAAAGTTGATAGATTTGGGTTTGGGGTATTAGATAATATGTCGTGGATTTGTTGGTTAATAGGTTGGTACACCATATTACATAGCTCCAGAGGTCATAAATGGTTTGGAGTAGACATAGGTAATCCTTCCATATATTAGGCTGTTGATATATTTGCATTGGGGATAATATTTTATTAGATGATAACAGGCAATAAGCATCCATTATGGGTTGAGGGACAATGTAAGAAGGATTACTATAAATTGATATCATCTGAGTTTTCGATCTAATTTCTCAATATGTCTGAGTACTATATTCCTGTTATTAGAATGGCAAAAGATTTTGTAGAAAATACAGTGACATTTAATGCAATAGATCGTATGACAGCTGAATAGTGTTTAGAGCATCCTTGGATTTTGGGGGAGGAAAGAAAATCCCATCCAATTACAAATAAAGAGATAAAGTAAAGATATGCATTTACTGGAAAATTATCAATTGTATTGTTTGATTTAAATAGATTATAAAAGGACTTTGGATGTTGAAATTACTAAAAGAATAGTGTTAGGAAGAGATTCATTACATGAAAACATAATGTTCAGATGAAGTGGAGGAGTCTGAGGATTTACCAATGACAAGCAGAGTACATACAGAAACAGTGATATCTTTAAGAAATTAGAGAAGTCTCCGTAAACCTGAATCTTCTAAATCTATAAAATTAACAAAGACAACATCACATTAAGATTTAACAATAATGAAAAATGATTGTTAAATTCTAAAAAATTGTTAAGTATATGGTAATTTAACTTAGTTCCAAGATATAAACATTCCGTTGATGTTTTACTACCACCTAAGATGAATAGCCAAAAAAGAATTAGTTAATTACCATAAATCTCACCAAATGTGACCAGATAATCTAGCTTTAATTTTCGATTGGCATGAATAAAAATAATATATGAACTTTTATAATCAAGATTAATTGGGGTTTGGGGAGTTGAAGGAATAAACATTAGAGCCATCAAAGGCAATCAAATTTGAAAATGTGCCTCCTAAACCAAATAAAAAACACACAAATGTTAAGCATTTTGAGGCATCTAAAAAAGTACAATAACAGAAGATTGACGCTGTTTAAAAAATTAGACCATCCTCTGCTCAAAAGGAACAGGACTTTAAACCATCTTGGAACGATAAAGTTGAGTAGCGTCCAAAGCCATTTGATAATTTGAAGAAGAATGAAATATTCAAAATTGAAACCAAATTGTAAAAGGAGAAAGCAGAGCTTGAAAAAGAAAATAAGAGAAAGCAACTTGAAAATCCACCACCTGCAGCTGTAAAAACCTATCAGACGATTAAAGATATTGAGCAAGTGATCAATGATTGTAAAAAATGCAATTTATCTAGAGTAACATAAGAAAGATCTTTCTCAAATGAAGAAGTAGAAGCGAGAGATGGAATAATTATAATGGATGGTAGAATAGGAGAAGAAACTCAAATAAGAGCAGAATAAACAATTTGACGAAAAATTAAAGCAGTTAAAAACATAGGAAAATCCACCTTTAGCAAAGGATATTATGAATGCAAAGAAGAAAGCAATGGAAAATAAAGATTCACCTTTTAAAACAAAAGATGCCAAGAAGCAAGATAAAATTAAATAACAATAAAAGAATGTAGATGATATATATGTAGAAGAACCAACAAATTACCCTGTTTGGAAGGATGCTGTTAATGTAATACATTATGAAGCTAAAAAACCCATTCTTCCTGGGGAATATGGAGATGATTTGGATGTTATACCATAAAAACAAGAAATCTAAAACCCTAAACCAATTCCTATGGATGATAGGAAACTTTAAAATGAATTAATTGAAATATAGAAAAGAGAATTACAAAGATAACATGAATTAGATTAATTAATTGATAAACATTAATAGTTATTGAGATCAGAGGCTCAGAATCCTAATAAACATTATAAAGAAATCAATGATAAATTGGCTAAATTGAAGGGAAAGGTTGATCCTCTAGTGAAGAAATTTGATAACATGTAAGTGGAATATCCCTTTACTGGTCATTTGTTGGCAAGAGGAGTAGCTAAATTAGTTTAAGCGCATTCTGAGAAATTGGCAGATCTGTTAATAGATGATTTATTATATGAAATGATTGATGTACTCGATAACATGGAGCGTACTAAACAAGAGGAATAGCGATAGCTGTACGAATAAATGGCATTATGTGATTACATTGAGGCAGTAAAGGACATAGCAATGGATTAAGATAGAGTTGAATAGAATTTTTAGGAAACTCGATAGCAATTCATGAGAGATAGTATTTATTTATACTAATTTAGCTAGATTAGATCGTTTTACTCCTGTTGAATAATTGTGCCGTGATTAATAATTTTACATAAACCCATAGGATAGATTGAGATCGGTTGAGATATCTAGTGGATTTGTGATTAAGATAATAGAGGATAGAAAGAAGCGTATACAATACATAAGTTAAGATAAATAATATGCACCAAAGAATTTGGAATAATTTGATAGGGTATAGAATCCTTAAATTAGATTACTGAAATTATAGTTGAGGAATTATTGTGGGAAAGAGCAGCAGCATTGTATTCGAGTACAGATGAAATGGCAGAATAAATATTTATAAATGAATTTAATTAATGATTACTAAATATGCGATGGCCACATTATTAAAATTTGGGTAAAAAGATAAATTAAAATATGGTGTCATTGATATCCATCCTAAATTCAAATTAAACTTGACTTAACCAGCTATCATAAATTTATCTAATGAGTATGCTGTTTTGGAGAAAAAAATTAGTCCTTTTATTGAATATGAGAATCTCAATAATCAGTTGATATACAATTTATAGGAAAACAATTTAGCAGATCTTTCTTAACTCATGGTTCGATATAATATATTGGATTTGGAGATTTGGAGGAATTTTTTTGACAAATTTGAAGAAAGTAATTTGCCATTAGATTAATTAAGTATAATATTTTAATCATTGAATAAATTTATTTTGAATAGATTTAGGAATGAGAAGCCTCGTAGGTTTGAGTATTATTATCATGAATAAGATCTTCAAAATATATTCAATCATTAATAATTGGAAGGAATTCTTAAAAAAATACATAAAAAGGAATCTGATAATGAATATGTTAATGTAATTCGTATGATTATGGATTTGTATGGTAAATTGAGCCGTGTGACGAATGTTAATTATTATAACTTTAATAAAATATTGGAGGAAAAGTGTAAAAATTTGAAATATGATAACCTTACTCTCCACAACCTTGTTGCATTATATTAAATATAAGGAGAGAAGGAGGAGTTAACATAATTGATTTTTGAGAAATATGATGATTCTGCAATTTATAAAATATTAGAAATATGGAAATAGTAGGGTTAGTATAATGAGAAAATTTTCTCAATCATGAAGGATACACTTATAAAAGATATGGATCTTTGGAGAGTATTTTCTTTATTATGTTCGAATGTTTAGGATCCTCAAATAATTTAAGCATGTTGTTACTATCTTGATATCTCAGAAAAATCAATAATGAAAATGAAAAATAATGAATAAAATGTAATAATATATATAATTTAGGCCTATTTAATTTCCCTTAAGTTATTGTAAATACGCTATCCATAATATGATGTCCCTAAACGTAGATTAAGGCCTCTAAACATTAATAGAACTCAAAAGAAATCGGTTTCAGAGGAATTGCTCATCACTTATATAAAGTAATATCTCTTGAAATTGGATGAGGAAGTACAAATAACAATAGATGAGAGAGTGTGGTTATATATTGTTGATATTGGTTTGGTGTTTAGAGATAAGAAGGTGGCATTGGAGCTTTCTGGATACAATTATTATAGAGAGAATAAGCTTTCTGGAAAGAAGTAAGCAAAGAAAGAGATTCTGATATCTGAGGGATGGGTACCAATATTTTTGGGTAGTTCTGAGAAAGCAATTTTCGAAAAATTTAGTTTTAAATAAAAAGAAATCCCCTAACAATTTGAATAATTATTCGATATATTGTTGGAGGAAGTATTGGGAAGAAAATTGAAAAAAAAATGAGTATAATTTAAATAATGAATTTTGATATTGTATTCTTGCTTGTATCAGTATTGGTGATGGGGATAAGTTACTATTTCTTATTTATGAGAAAGAAAGTCAAATAAGTGTAACCATAGGAACCCTAATAATAACCACAATAATAACCACAATAATAAAGAAGATAAATAAATAGAGTTGAAGTTGAATCAGATGAATCAGATGAAGAAATTGATGCATAGAATGCAGAATAATAGGCAAAAAGAGAAGCAAGAAGATAGAGAAAGCAACAACAATAATAATATTTAAGATAGTAAATGGAGATTAAGGATAAGAAAACTCAATAACGAAACAAAGAATTTGAAGAAAAGGAACGTTTGAGGGAATAGTAGGAATTAGAAGAGGAAGAATGGAAGAAAAAGATTGAAGCTGAGCAAAAGTTGAAGGAATAAGAGGAATTCGATAAATGGAGTGTATGATGTATGTGATAATAGAGTCTTTTTTAAGTAGAATAAAGTGGTATGATGAAATTATCAGCAGAAGAGGAAGAGAAGAAGAATAAAGAATTTAATGAAAGATTGGGAACTTATATTAGATTGAGAAAGGTAGTTTAATTGGAGGAAGTGAGTGCTGAATTTGGGATTAGTACTAATGAAGTAGTTGATAAAATAAGATAATTAGAAATGTTAGGACAATTGAATGGTTTAATTGATGAAAGAGGAAAATATATACATTTAAGATAAAGTGAGATAGAGGTAATATGTTATTAGAGTATAGAATTTAATAAATTATATTAATGCAAGAGGAAGAATGACAAGAAATGAATTATTGAATGAGAGTAATAGAATTATCAAATTGGAGCCATCAACATAGGATTTATAGAGAATTTAGGAAGAGGAATAGAAACTATTAAACGATTTATAGCATGATTTATAATAATAATAATGAATTGTTAAGTGAAAACTGTGAAACTGAAAATTCTTGGTTTAAAGGATTTAAGTAGGATAATAAGAAATACATCATATTAGATATAAGTATATTTTGGTGGTGCAAGAGAATAAACTAGAATATTGAATTATTATGTGGGTATTATGTTTGTCTAATTAGCTAATGATTAGATTGAGATAAATTAACAGTTAGAATTGAGTAGTATACATGGAAATTCATTGGATTTCTGGTTATTTGATAAGTTGGCAAATAAGTTTATAGGTTCAGGAACACATAAATTGAATGAGAAAGAGGGATTCTAATTAATAGATCTAAAAATTGATACAATAATAACATGTGTATTGATGTTTGAAATGATGGTTGAAGTTAAGGATATTTATGTACCTGTTATTTTAGAAGATGACAATATAATATTAAAGAAAGATGATTCAGAGGAGAAAAGAAGAGAATAAGAAAGATTAGAATAAGAAGAGAAAGCTAGAAAAGCATTAGAGGAGGAGAAGAGATTATTGAAATAATCGAAGAAAGTATCAATTGTTACATTGACTAACAAATATGTAGAAGATTAAACTTATTATTGATTATTCAAAACAAAATCATTTATCTGGATTATTCTCTATTTTCATAATTTCTTCAAATCTATCAGCTAATCTCTTTACATATGTTGAAAATGTATATTTAGATGGTATATAATTAGTGAGTCTCCATTTTAAGAAATAATTAACTCTGTTTATGACATTTCTAAAATTACCAACAGGAAAGTATAAAGTATAAGAATACATCCTATCATATTCATAGATGGATGGTTCTACTCTTTTGTACATACTTAAATCAACCATACCAACAGCAGTAGGTAAATGTATATTTGATCTTGTATGAGGACTAATTGTTGATCTTAATTAAGTTATTGTTCCTGATTTTATGGGAATAGATGACAATTTAGAGGAGAATCTCTTCATTGACTATCTCACTTAACTTGATCCGTTGCTTTATCTTCCATTTCTTCTTGGATATGGTGAACTAGCTTAATCTTCTGATTATTATCTATTAGATAAGTTTAGAGTATCTGAGTCTTCTTCTCTAATCCTAGATAGATTCTTCTTATTAACATAACTTGGAGTTTTAACATTAGAGTTTACTCTTAGTCTTGATCCTGCACCTTATTGACTATCAGTTTCTCCTTTAAAAACAATTTATGGTGTATTTTTAATCTTTTTAACAGAGGGTATTGGGCATTCATTTGCAATTAATTAAGATGATTGCATTTCTTACCCAGTTGAAGTTCTTCTTACTACTTTTGGTTCTTGAGGTACTAAGGAAAACTTATATAATTGTTATTATTGTTGTTGTAATTGCTGATATTATTGAAATTGTTGTAATTGCAATTCATTTTAATGTTGAAATTATGCAGTACTTACAGTGCCTTTTTGAGTGTTAGGTCTAATAATGAATAATTATTCATTTTCATCATCTATTTCTTAAAGTATTTTAGAATTCTCTTTTACCATGTCTTATTACTTTAGGATACTTACTATTGTACTTTGATAAAATAAAAGAATACCCATCTTATTATTTATCATATGGTCTATTATCTGAATATCCTTCATCACTTTGATTGTTACTTAATTCAGAGTATGATTCAACATTTTCATCATCATCATCATCATCTTCATCTTGATCGTCGTCATCATCTTCATATATTAAATCATATTTTAATCTTAAAATCTTGAGTGAGTCATAATTTTACTAATTTAATGTAAATAGTACTATTAATTTTTTAAAGACTTTATTCATTTCTCTTCTGGTCTTTGCAACAGCTCTCTTATACGGTATCCTGGACTATAAATTGAAATTCTCTTTTTTGTAAACTTTCTCGAAATCTGGTTCATAGGCCCAAAATGAACATTTAGAGATTAAGTGATTGTATGATTTACATGAATAGCATTGTAAATTAGCGGCTGCAAATTGCTAATGAATTAGTGAATGCCTAATAAACATAAATCTTTCATGATCAGCTTTATTTTATGAAACAAGATTCATAAACTTCTTTTATTCAATTTTGTACAATTATACAAATCCTGTAGCCTTAGCTGAAGCCTTTCTTTGTTAATTGGAAAAGAAACTATACTCCCCAAATGAGTCTTTACTCTATAAACGAGCTAAAACTTTATTTTAAGTGATTATTTGCACTTCACCTGTGTCTATGATATAGAGAGAATGATCATCTTCTTTATTTTTATCAATAATAAGTTCATTGGGGCTGAATGCTAGGTATTCCATATCTTGAGTTAGATGTTCGAGTGTGTTTCTTGAAAATTTGGCTAAAGGTTTGCAGGCAAGCAAGGCCTAAATCCTCATTTAAAGGAATAATTCTTCTTTAAGAGCAGGTGAGAGTTGCTAGATGAGGAGTGACATCTAAGTATCTAAATGTACATGGAAATATTACCTCATTGTCTTTCTTTTCTGATTTTATGAATTTAATATAATTTCTGATTCTAGCAGACATTTCAAGTGATACATTTCTCCTGGATAATAGATTATTAATTATATCTAATGTAGATTTAGTATTAGGGTTGAAATGTACAATATTGGATATAACATAACCCAATAACCATACTGACATAAACATTATGATAGTTGAGAATATTAATTCTTCATTGGCTTTTGGGATATCTCCTGCTCCAATGCTTAGTAGTAATTATGTTGCCCAATACAATGAATAGCAATATCTGGTATAATCATTTGAATCTTCAATATTAGAGTTAATAATCCATGAATCTGTATCTTAAGTTCCAATGAAGTGCCACAAACAAGCGCATAAATGTATAACATACATGATACTAATGAGAATTTAAAGGAAATCACAATTATATGGTATGAAATCACTAATTCTTAATACAGTTGATTTCATTTTTAGTATATTGCTGATAACTTATATAAGTAAAATAATCCAAAGGATGAATTATTAAAAGTTGCAAGTCAATAGAAGAGCACTAGATATTAGGAATATTAAATCTACTAATAGATAATTGTGGAAGTATGTTTACATTATTTAAGTAGTTGATTAAATGAGTTTACCTTCTGAAATAAAAGGTTTAATGAAGCTAATAATTATATCTAATATGAGTATAAATATTATAATAACTGAGAAGGGAATATCGCTTGTTTGAGTAAATCCAATTTTATATGGCAGCCAGAAGAACATGATTAGTAGAATCACAAGTATGAACATATCTGATATTAAAAAATAAATTGACTTTATTTGTATTTTATTGAGTTCTTCAGGATTAGAGTATTGTTATTCGAGGTATTTTTCTGTAAGTAATTCTTTTTAATAGGCAGTGAAAAGTGATTCACGAAATATTTATGCTTTTTATAACAGATTAGTTGAAAATTTCCTAACCATTTTTCTATCCAATAACTCCTTACTTAGGGATTAAGTGTTGAGTAAATCAGTCAGTGCTTAGAGTTTCTTTTCAGATCTTTAAGTATTAAATAAACTCTTTTTATTTCTTTTAGTTTGGGATTCATCGAGGAATTTCACTTCGACACCATCATAATGTACACCTAAAGTTTTAGCTTTCCTCCCTTAATCAAAGTTATTCTGTGAACTATCTCGATAAGAGATAAAAGAACGTACAGGATCTGTAAATGGAGATGGACAGTTTATGAATGATGAATTTATTGTGGGAGGTTTTAGATCTGAGGGTGTTTGCATTAGTTTTGGTAATGCACATTGTGATATTCTTTATCTTTTAGGTACTTCTATGATATTTGATTCGCTTTCTATTGATAAACTTTCAAAGTCATGCATTTTTTGTAATTAATATTAATTTTAGGGAGATAATCAGTCTTATCTCTCTATTTTAATAGATTTAATATAAATGTATTATACACGTCCTGATGAGCTCAACTTAGAAAACATAAATTATACAGTATTAGATCATAAAGTTTTGCCACAAGGTGCTGTTCTTTTTTGTTAATCATTTAAGGGTATGGTGGCTATAAAGCAATCTGAATTGATGTACCCATCAGAACAAGATATTGTGAAAAGGATGTTTGCTCTAAAGTTTAAAAATGTTGCTGAAGTTTCAAATATTATCCATCCAAATAAAGGTAAACGACAATATTATACAATGGAATCAAGTAATATCACATTAGAAAAACTACTTCTGGAATCACCGAAAGATATTATGTACCGTGAACGAATTATTTTTACATAAGTCCTATCTGGGATTGCTGAATTACATTAAAGTGGTTGGGTTCATGGGGAAATAGATGCAAAAAATATTATAATATAAAGGAAATATGATCAAAATTTGTATTCAGATACTTATAAAATATCAATTTGGGAGAGTTTTATCGAAATGTGGATGGCACAAAGTAAAAGTAGGCCTTATGTTGATGAACCTTAATATAAATTCATATTAAACAAACATTAGAATGTCAAGTAAAATTATAAAATTGATTTATGGGCATTTGGGTTTTTAGCATTTAAATTGTATACAGGTACAACTATTTAAGTTGAAAACAAGTATCAACTAAATGAAAGAGATTATAAAGAAATAAATAAATAATTAAACAGATTTAATATTGATAACAATGTTTACCAGATCTTAACTATAATATTTGATTATAATTCTCAGGAAACTGCTGCAGACCTTGTGAAGCATTTTTTAAAATTAGGGAAATTGAATAGCACTATTGTTAAGAAAAGCCAATCGGAATTAAAATTTTCAACCAACAACCAAATTTATTGAATTTTATAAACACAAAATATAATATTGTAAATTCTGATATTAAATGTTGCTTTAAGACATAAAACACTTTTTATGCTATGTATAAAATCATTAGTGAAACCTATTTTCTTCGTGATTTCACTTAAATCACTTAAATGCAAAATTTTATTAAACAGAAGTTTATTTTTTCTAAAATAGTAAAGAAGTAGATAATGTAGTAATTTAAATTCAATATTAAAATACATGAATTTAATATATTAAATAGTTTGCGCTATTCTTCAATTGTGAAGAAGATAAATTATTGTTAGAGATTATAAATGATTATTTTTCCGTTAACTTATGGACAGAATTTATAGAATCTAGATTAACAAGTTTGGTAGAAAATCAAATTTAGAAAACTAAGTTCCCTGATACGAGAAATTGGCCATAATAGATTAGAGAAGACAGAAATGAATTGTAATTCTTTGGGATTATTAAAATAAAGATGTTATGTATTAAGTATGAAGAGATTATGAATAAAATATTCAAAATTGGGTAGTAATATTTAACTGTAAGCTAAAGTTTGATAATATTGATTGAAAAAATGAAAATCTTCATTAAAGTGATAAAATTCCAGGTTCAATCAGTGATAAAGGAAGCTCTAATAGCCACAAATTACAGAGAAATTAAACATTATCCACAATTGACAATTAAACATATAATGACTCATACTTCAGGGTATAAGTTAGCGGATGATTGGGTTAACACTATAAGATTCAAGAATGAAGGGAAATATACAGCAAGTACAGTGTATTTTTAAGGAGGAACAAAACTTAGATACAGTGACATAAGACTGTTGGTGTTATTGCTGAAATAGTTGAATAAA
>JMSD01000034.1:0-24418 GCA_000715435.1 Paramecium caudatum
ATTGTCCTAACTCAAGTGAATCCAACCAATTACACACTTCTTCGACCTGCCATTCCTGCACTAAGGCAATAGAAAATTGGTTTTACTATTTTTTTAATTTTCAAATTCTTCTATCTTTTCTAACACTTACAAACTCAAAAATCCATGTTATTGTGAGTTGATTAATGAGTTGTGTTATGATTTTGCATCATCATGTTTTATAGTATCAGATTCATTTTATCCACTACCACTTGGACTTGGTTATAATTCTTTTTATTTATCACTATCATTTTAAATAGATGGACTGACATCAACTTAAATGACACTGTCTAGTTACTCTTAAATTGCCTCATGTTAATGTTTCTCTGGTTTGGTATGAAACTTCTATTGTACATAGGGTGGTAATTCCTCAATTGGGGCACTATCAATCAAATTATCAGATTCATAATGTTGCTTGTAGTATTTCTTCTCACGAGTGTTGTAAAAGTACCCTGAACCGTATTTTTTGTTCATCCGAAATTGCCCTTAACTGTGATAAGTACAAACTACCATGAAAGATGTTGTGATCCGCCTGATAGATGGTGCCCTCGCCATCCTTTTGATCTTCTTTCCACTCCCCAACATACCTGTCACCATTGATGTAGAAGTGCATGCCCTCACCTTGTTTCTTATTCTCAACCCAATTACCAATGTACAGTTCTCCATTTTTGTAGTACAACTTGCCCTTCCCATGTTTTTGATGTGCCTTCCATTCTCCTTCATAACGATTCCCAGATGCAAATTTATATGTCCCTTATCCATGTCTCTTGTCATTCAACACCTCACCCTGATACTCATCATCATTAGAGTATATAACATGTTTTATGTATTTTTGATTGGTCTCTTACTTTGGAGGATCTCGATATAAGAACTTTAATAAGTTCATTTTAATTATTATGAATCTAAAAAAAACAATCACTAAGAGCAAAGATGACTTTAATCGATTACGTATGGTACTTGATTATAGATGGGATCCAAAATATCAACCACAAAATAAACCCGCCAATCCTGATTCATTCAAAATATTGCGGGAACCTAATCCTATAGCAACAGAGGAAGGTAGAGATTTATAAGCTATATTCATTAACTTAAAGTGGGGTGAATCACTTAGTGTAGAATAATTTGTATTTTTATATAATTATTAGACTCATCTTAATATTAGCGATTAATAAATGAGTAATGGTATGCTCTTTATATGGAGTGAAAAGGATAATATCATGGAAATTATTGATCATCTTGAAAAATTAGGATTCAATTATGTTGAAAATTTCACTACTGTTCTGCTTTCTTTAGATAAAATATTAACAAATCCATCAATGCCTCAAGTAAAAGTAAGAAAGATTACAGAATTTTTCTCTACCAAAAAAGGTGTCAAAGAAGCGAAAATCTAAGAAAAAATTGATTCTCTTATTAATTAGGATTAACTTCCTGATACTGATCCCACTCAAGTATTTTGGAATGAAGATTATACTTTCTTCAAAAAAAGTAAGAGAACTCTCCTCATGTTCCGAAAACAATCCAAACAATAACTAGAATTACGTCATTAAAGAACAGGAGACATTTTCTTTGATGTTGTAGAAAAGGATAGTCAAAATATATCCCTTATTGGAATGGAGTATATATATCGAATGATTGAAACATTACTTCCTAAAGCATAATATAAATAAGGAGAATCATTAAAAATGATGGAAATTTATGCAGATCAAAATACACAAGGTCGTTCTGGTTGGATTTAGATTGTAAAAGAATGAGTTATAATTATTAAAAAAAATTAAGGTCTTACCAGGACTCGAACCTGGGTTAAAGGAGTCAGAATCCTTTGTGATAACCGCTACACTACAAGACCCAATCTAACGTGTTTGTGTGGGTGTTGATTATAAGATATATTGATACAAATTCAAAACTAAAAAGACAGGGAGTTAGTAACTTACTTGTCCAAGTATTCACGTTAAAAGAAATCTAAAATATTATATGTTGATACTTTTAAGTTCATGATTAGGATTAAATAGTGAAAAATTACTTGAAACAGAAGACTATGAAGCTGAGTCTTATTTACCAAATAATTTCTACTTTATTTGACTTCTCATAAATGGTGAATTTAAAAAAGAAGATGCTATCTCATCCAAATTAACTAATTTCTTATCTGTTAATTGCTATTATTATCCACTACCAAAATGAGTAGAGTGACAAGGCTAGAATAATTTATTTTAAGGTGTATTATTATAAGGATTAAGTGAACTATTTGCTATATTAATAGTTTGATCTTCCTCTTTTTAAACACTATTACTATGATTTGAACGATATTATTCTTTATCTTATTATATTTATGATTTTATTTTAGATTAAACTTATCTTAAATGTTTTGGTACTGCAGCAGGTGTTTTGTTTTCTTTAAGTATTTTTTTATTTTCTTCTTTAAATCTTGGAGAATTACGAGTATGTGTACTTTCCATTTAACTTGAATGATGTGATGATCTTTAAGTAACTTATCTTGTGCTATTTTCTCTTTAAGATAATGGCTAAATTTCAGTTTAGGAATGATTTCTTGGCAAACATTATGGAATTATTTAATGTTATTCAATTGTTATCTTTCTAGGTTGATGTTATGACTCATTAGATTCAAAATTCTAATTATATTAATTCCAAAGAATCGATTTTCTATTCTATAAATAATAAATACATTTCAGAATCATCTAAATGATGTTTAAATGGTACTGCTTTTTTAACCTTCTGATGAATTGGAATAGATTCTGTTACCTTTGGAGTGATTTTTGCAGGCAAAAGTTTTGGTTAACTATGGTACTTAATTTATTGTTCTGGTTAAAAGTGTTTTTCAAGACTAAGTACTTTATTCCTAAGACTCTTTAATTCTTATTAAAGGGATTTCTCTTTGCAAGAATCTTTTAAACTTTACTTAATACTTGCTAACAACTTAATTGCTTCATTGGAAACATCTTCCAATTTAGATCTTATAGATGATATACCCAATATGATGAGATGCTTAAGAAGTTTCTCAGTTTTAAGTAACTTGAATTCTTCAACGAATAGGTTAAATTGTTTCAATTCCATTATTTTTAACAGTTAATTAATTAATGTTGAGAGCTACCTTTGAACATGTCATTCATGTAGAGTCCTTTAAGAATATAGACCTTTATCAATAAGGTCTGTATTATTTAAGATTCTATGTCAGACACTTTGAACAGACAGCAACTCCCTACAATTATTTTGAGGGTACAAAACCTAAAAAAGAATCATGGTAACCAGGATAAATTAATGATGAATTGGCATGCTTTTAAACCAGAACATTTATGATAAGATTTTAAGAAGAGGAAGTTGAAGTTGAAGAAAGTTGCATCTTCAAAATTGAAGTTCCTGCCAATACTCATTATGAAACAGAATTCAAACTTATTTGTGAATTAATGTGTGCAGATATTTCTAAAATTGGTGGACCTCCTAATGAAGATTAATTGTTTAAATGCATTGCAACATTTGAAGGAAGAATATGTAATGCTTATAGAGGAGTACATGAATATTTACCTATCATGTTTGATAGTCATCATTTTTGTTAGGTTCATTGTACTGTACATTCCACATTGTAGGATTTCAAGTTTAGACTTAGTGAATTACAATTAAATCAACGAATCTCTATACAACCTAAAAATTTTACAGAATTTCTGTACAAATAGACAAATAAATTTACAAAAAGTCAAGAATTTTTTGATTATTATATAGGACAACTTCGCATAACTTGTGAAATGCTACAATAATAAGTTGCTAAATTATGTGGAAATTTAAAATTATTTGATGAACTTGGTAAATTACCTACAATACCTAAATATTCATATATTTAATATTAAGAATCTCTTATGGTTAAGTAACATAATAGAGCTAATTTATTAATAGCTGATGTACTTAATCTAAAAAACATAAGAGATTAAAATTTACTGGCAACCCTCATTGAAAATGATATAAATCAATATGCTTCAGTACTTTTTGAATTATAAAATATACTAATCAAAATCATTCAAACAAAGTCCTCACAATATAGATAAATATTACAACAAGACTATCTGACAAAAATAAAAGATAAATGGGGGGAAACATATTTCAGAGAAGTTATACGATGTACATCTTTCTCAAATGGTACTTTATGTTAAAAGCAACACCAAGATATTAGTGATTAAATTAGAAAAAAAACTATTCCAATGGAAATGTAAATGGATATCATTGATTCTAATCTATTTCCAGATTAAAGAACTGCAACAGTATTATTTGAAGAGATTTATCAACGAGAATAGCCAATTAAATAAGATACACTTCCATTACATCTAATTGTACTTGTTCATGGATTTTAAGGTAATTCATAAGATATGAGATTGATTAAAAATAATCTCTAATTACAATATCCAAATCATCATTATTTAATGAGTAGAGCAAATGAAGATCTAACTGATGGAAGCATCTCAGATATGGGATTAAATTTGGCATAAGAAGTCAAATAATATATAATAGATTGGATTAAAAATAATCCTTTTAGAATAAGTTTTCTTGGACATTCTTTAGGAGGTGTTATTGTTAGGGCAGCATTACCACATCTTAACGAATATAAAGTTAATATGAATACTTATATATCTTTATCTAGTCCACATTTAGGATATGGTTACAATAATAGTATGCTTATTGATGCTGGTTTATGGTTTTTAAAAAGAATGAGAAAATCTATATCCTTATAATAATTAGCCATGACTGATTCTGAATAAATAGAAAATACATTTTTATATCTTTTATCAAAAGAAAATGGATTAAATTGGTTTTAAAATATACTTCTAGTGAGTTCTGCTTAAGATTCATATGTCCCATTTGAGAGTGCCAGAATATAAAAGAATTTTGAAAGAACTGATCAAGTACATTTCAAAAAATATGAAAGAATGCCAAGAAATATGAAAAAATGGTTGACAATCTATTGAATGGTATCAGAGCCACCCAGGTTAGAAGATTAGATGTTAATTTTGTATTACATGAGTACAAAAATACATATATTTTAGGAATCGAACTATTGATAATATGATAGGAAGATCTGCACATATCAAGTTTCTTGAAAATCAATCATTACTTAGAATGTTAGTTACTTGTGTTGAAGATATATTTAATTGATTATCATTCATTTATTAGTGAATCTTCAGAAAAACTCTATGCTACTTTAAGGGTAGGAGTAAACATCCATCCAGGAGATTATTATTCACTAAACGACATTTATTCAACTATACTATATTATTACATTGCTTAAGGATTTAAACCTTACTAAATCATCTACAACTATTATATATATTATGAAATTGTATTTTTTATTTCAGTTGTTGATTTGTCGATTGTCTGTTGTGAAATAAATTTAAGCAATTCTTGATTCGATTCAGTTTATAATTAAGAGTAAATTTATGTATTTTGTTATTGGATCAATTAAAGCAATTAAGGTTAAGACTCTTACATTGACATTGCCATTCTAGGTTAAAATTCATTAAGATCCACAGATTCCATTTATGAAAGGAGTCCATCTGTGTATGCAATTTCAGATTTTATTTATTTTGGTTCTTCATATTATGTACTTTAATCTATCATTTAAGACACAACTTATGTTGAATTATCGTTGAAAATTTTGACTTATATTTTAGAATCAGCATCTAAAGTAGTTGTACATTTAATAGTAGCTGCATCCTATCCACTTTTTGTATAATTTATAACATCCTAATTGGTTCTAATTTAGAGTGGCTATTTGGGAATAGATATTTAGTTAAGAAATGAGTAGTAATTAATCATAAAATGAAATATTAGGAATAAATCCTCTTTTTTGTTAGTGCTTCTCTTCTTGTATATTTTGCACATTCCAATGAAACAGAAACTCTTTAGAATCGATACAGAGGAGTAGTAGCAGGTATTGCATTTGTGTGCATGATTGGCTCACTTAGGTCATACCATGGACCTATTAAACGTTTTCAAGGAATTTGGAGATTTATGTTTTGGTTAGGAGTATGCTATAATGCATTCCTAGTATTCTTAATATTTCAAAATGAAAAAGAGGCAAGGTAATTAATGAAGTTGGGTGATGAATCACTGGGAAAATCAGTCACAAAAGACATGCATACATATGATGATAATTGTGAATTCGAGTGGGTGAATATTGTGGACAATTTGGATCATTACTTTTTATTACATTGTCTTAATTGGTTCTTACTCGCCTTTCTTCTTAGAGATGCTTGGTTACTCAACTTTTGGCAATTATTTGATGAAGTGATTGAATTATCATGGCAACATATTTTGCCTCATTTTAGAGAGTGTTGGTGGGATCATGTATTTTTAGATGTACTAATAGGAAATACACTCTTTATATTTCTAGGATTGTGGGTTAGCAAAAAATTAGGTATTGAATAATTTGATTGGCTTGGAAGAGGCAATCGATCTTTCACAAAATGGTTAGTTTGGCATGATCATAGATATTTTGCAGCTGCTTTTGGTACTTGGTTAGCAGTTACAGTCAATTTTTTAACTGGATTCTTCTTAATGAATCAGTTATGGGTACCACCCAAATGTTGGATGGTATCTTATAGGCTATTTGTTTGGTTTGGAATGGGAGTCCTCAGCTGGCAAGAATAATGGAATGCTCTCAAGGGAGAATAAACACAATCAGGGTAATGTAGGTATTTGGTTGTGTGGACATTATTTATAGAAACATTCATTAGTGTAAAATTTCTAAAAGATGCTGGCAATATACAATATGTAGAAACACCAATTTATATTTGGTTACCTTGGGTAATAACAATGATTGGAAGCACAGTATGGTGGTTACATTTAAGAACAAGAAGAAGTTAATAAAAAGTAAAGAAATGAGTTATATTAATATAAATGAATTATTGTATTCGTAAGACTGAAATGACTGATAATAGAGAAGATGATGGTAATAGTAATATAAAGATAGAAGTCACATTTGCCAGCTATGAATGGGAACATATTAAGGCAACTACAGCCTCATAATTACCAACTTGTCGTAATTGCCATACAGCCACAACCTTCAAACATTATATGATCATTTTTGGTGGTAAGGAAGGAGAAGGACGTAAGAAATTTTGTAATGATATTCATGTCTTAGATCTTAAGAGATTAAAGTACTTAAATTCATTCATTAATAGTTGGACATCATAAATTAGAACAACTGGTTAAATACCAGATGTAAGAATGGGTCATAGTGCTTAAAACTATTAAGATAAAATTATTTATTATGGTGGATGGAATGGTTATACTGTTCTTGATGATATTATACTAATGACTCCAAGTGAACATTAAAATGTTATATGTATTGACTGGACTTTATTACGATCTGAAAATACACCACCTAAAAGATAATTTCATACAGCAAATATTTGTGCAGATAGTATGTTTATTTTTGGAGGAGGAGATGGAAAAATGTGGCTTAGTGATTTGTACAGATTTGATATTCTAACTTGTCTATGGGCTTAAATTGAAACAACAGGCCAAAAACCATAAGGACGTTTATAACATAGTTCAGTTATATATGATAGAAAAATTTATGTTTTTGGAGGAGAACCAGACAGATCTCATTAATTAAATGATCTCTATCAATTAGACATAGATCTTAATGTTTGGACTCGTTTATAACCTAAAGGAAGTACACCTTCTCCTAGAGTAAGTGCCTCTGCAGTAATGATGAATAATAAAGTTTATCTATTTGGAGGTTATGATGGATAATAGTGGAGAAATGATGTTTTTATGTATAATATTGCAGAAAACCAATGGGAATACATAATTATCAATAGTGATGCACAAAGTAATGGTAGAGGATCATAAAAAGATAACTTTACTCCCTAAACTCCACCTAAACCAAGATGTAGGCATTCAGCTATTGCATACAAAAGCACTATTGTCATTTTTGGAGGTAATGATTCTGAAAAGTCATATAATGATGTTTACATGCTTAAACAACAATCCATTATAAAATTAGCAGAATCTACACTTAAATGTGATTATGCTAATGCTCTCTATTCTCCATTTTTAAGTGATATACTATTTTAAGTGGAAGATTAAGAAATACCTGCCCATAAAATCATTCTAGCATCTCGTTGCGATTACTTTAAGGCATTATTCAATAATGATTAATTTTGCATTGGAGAAAAATTTCAAATAACTGACACATCAGCAAGTGTATTTAAGGGTATTAGTTTATTATTATAAAATAAGCTGTATTATAATACATTTATACTGATGATGTTCACCTCGACTCTCACATAGTTTATGATCTATTAGCTTTAGCTGACAAATATATGTTATAAAGACTTAAGAATATGTGTGAAGATCATCTGGTAACTTTAAATAAAATATATAGATTAAAAATATTTCTCTAAAGAATGTTATAGATGTACTCAATTTAGCAGATAAATATCAAGCATAAGAATTAAAAGCAAATGCCATGATATTTCTACTGGACAATAAATAAAAAATACTCAACACTCAAGATATCAATATGCTCTCAAAAGAGATCCTGATTGAGTTGTTGAAATTTACTAAATGAATATTTCTAATCAAACAACTACTAAGTAATTTATCATCATTCCCACTATAAACATTTATGGTATTAATAACCATTTTCCACTACTGCATTTTACAATTAGTATTGCATTACTAACAAAATACAAAAACACCATCACCACTAGAAATACACTATCTCCACCATTTACTACATTTAATAATGCTACACATCCTAATACTAAATGTGTATTTAAATAATAATTTATTCTTGGTACTAATGTTTAAGCAATAGACTAATATATTATTTAAGTTACTTATTATGGTAATGGTTATGGTGCTACATCTTCTTCACTCTTACATTGTTGGTGTTCTTCAGCCTCTGCATTTATCGATATTGGGTACCTTCAATAACAAATTGATTTCTTGGAAGATTCTAAGATTTGTAGCTACTCATCCTTGTCTTTCTATTCTAATGTATCCCTTCTTTCCATCTAAACTTTGAAAGTATCGCATAACCGAACAACACTAATGATTCTAACAGCCAAAAGAACTCTATTATTTATGCTTCTTTCATTAATTAATTAACGAATGAATAAATCAAAAAGTCCAATCAATAGAGAACAACCCAATGATAACACCAAAGTTAGAATTGCTGTTCGTATCAGACCAACACTCAACACTGAAAGTGAAGAAGATTTTGTTCAACTCATCGATAACAACACTATTAAGGTTACGAGAATTGGAAATAGTATGCATATGAAATTCAGTGATATACTACCTAAAACTGCTAATCAATAAGATGTTCAACATCTAGTTGCAGAATCAATTAGATCTTTCATTCAAGGAACTAATAATACTATATTTGCATATGGATAAACAGGTGCAGGAAAAACCTATACCATCATGGGTGGACTACCTGAGAATGTTGCCAATGTACCAATTGAAAAATTCCATTAAGTTGTAAGATGTAATGAAAGAGGAATTCTTCCAAGAGCTGTCAACTCAGTCATCACTCAATTACAACAATAAATCGATGACGATTAATGTCGACTATATTTATCATTCTATGAAATATATAACGAAAAAGTAATATCTATACTTAATTTAGATTTTTGATCTCTTCAACGTAAAAACAGCAGGATTAGATATAAGAGAAAATAAAAACGGAGATGTCAATATTCCAGATCTTTCTTAGATCAGAATTAATGATATCGATACAGCTTATGAATATCTTATTCTAGGTTTAAGAAATAGAGTTGTTGGTTGCAGTCATGCAAACTCTAAAAGTTCTCGTTCACATTGTTGCTTTTAAATGACCCTTCAATAAGTTGTTGTTGTCAATGGTGAACCTATCCTATAGGAATCCTCATTAAAAATTGTTGATTTAGCTGGTTCTGAAAAGTTTAAAATACCTGCTGATCTTACTCCAGAAGAAAAAGAATTACATATTTAAGAATTAACCTCCATTAATGGCAGTTTATCATGTCTAGGCCATTGCATTTCTGCCTTAATAGATAAAAATAGAACTCATATTCCATTTAGAAATTCTAAACTCACCCGTGTACTAAGTGATTCCTTGAGTGGCAGTGGAAAGATATTGTTCATTGTTTGTGTTTCACCTTCAGTTTCCTCCAGTGCTGAAACATTCTCAACACTTCAATTTGCCAATAGAGCTAAAAGGGCTGTTTTGGATGGAAGAAACCTTCCATAGCCTAAAACTAAACCCAAAAGTGTTTCACAAGAAGATTATTAAGAATTATTAAAGTAATATTAGAAGGAAAAGAAAATGAGAGAAGAATTAGAAGCTATTGTCAATAAAAAAAATTAAGGAGACTTACTTTAACAAATAGCCAAATTAAAATAATAAAATTAAGAATTGCAAGAACAATTACATTAATACTAACAATAAAGCACATTTTCACCACTATTCTCTGATAAAAAACAATTAAACACATCCTCAAATGATAAAAAAGTACGATTTGCAGATGACTTTCTTACTGCTCATATCAATAACATGGATCGAGATGATAGCCAAGTGTTTGAGAATCTAGCAATATTCCAAGAATTAAAACAATTAGAAAATAAAGATAAGAAAAAAATAATTGTAAGAAACCTATTTATTAATAGAATTTTGAAGAGAAATTTAAGAGTTATTTTGGGTAGTCAGAATATTAGACTAATGATTTAGCACAATTCAATACTGGAAAATAATTTGGTAATTAATAATCTGAACATAGATTCCATAATTCGAAAAGTGAATGATAAATAAAATAATATTTCAAATATAGTTTAGGATCTTAAGAAGGAGATGTCAAAAGCAGTTAATCAATTAGAGTAATTATAAAGTATTATATTCATCTAATAATTAGAGGAAGACCGGGATCTGAAGAGTACTGATTCATGCAAAGAGAAGTAAGTTTATTCGTCTATTTTTAGTTTTCTTCAATACTGATTAGTTATATAAAATTATTATTATTTTTTAAATGGGACTGGTCTGTTCTTCTGGCAGTCAATCAAAGTCGAATTCTCGATAAATAGATTGTCAGATGCCTATCATGATCGCCTAGAATTACATAATGATAATTGGATAAGTGATTGTGGAAGACTCAATTCCTGACTAACTCCGCTTCCATTTAAATCAATTAATCATTATGAGAAGCAAGCTAGCTCATTGTGTAGTAAGACTACAAAAACACTACTCCAAATTTCATAGCGCAGATCTAGAAAAAGAATTGCATAATGGACTTTAAATAGTTGAAGATGCACTTTAAGATGTTTCATTTGAAGTTCACTATCCAAAAGTGCATGAATATTTGATTGAATAAGTAGAAATGCATAGATATAATGTTAAACAACAAATTTGAAGTTGTGAGTATAAATTTATTAAATTTAAAAAAATGGTAAACAATCTCACTTTTCTTTCTTGTTATCTGCTGTATACATTTCACTATAAATTATATATTATATTACTCTGCCTCTACAGCTGCCAAATAATTCAAATTACTTTCTGTAGTATTCACTGAAACAAACCATCCCAATAGTGTTAGTACTGTAATACCAATTTAAGCATATATCCAAAAATTATAAAGTGACAATCCTGAAATAACAGCTTATACAACAGTATTTGTATCAGTTGTTAGAATACTTGATGATAAATCTACTATATTTTTATGTCCTATTACCCATAATAAATATGCCACATTATAACCTAAATAATTATAAGAATTTACAAACAGTACTAATAATGCTTTATATATAAAACTTTTTATCGAGGTTATTTTTAGTTTTTTCAGATTAATCTTTAAGTTGCATACATACAAAGAAACTACCAAATGCACTGATAAGTATAATAATATGAAACACTTAATCCACACGCAAACAGTATTTAGCATACAATTACAAAAAATTAGCTTAACTTGATTTATCTGTACTTTAACCCAAAAATATAATGAAAACATGCATAAGTGCCATTCCCTATTTATGCATAGTTCATACCTGCCAATAATCCCTAAAAAAAGAATATAAATCTATCTATCAATTTAATAGCTTCATGTATTAATTTATTTAAAACAAGAAGTACATTTTCTGTTTAAATTGATTAATTTCTGCTTTCTTCCATCATTTGAATTTTTCTTCTTAATGCTGCTTCATTCAATTCAATAAAACTACCATTTGTAAGATCTATTATTTAATAATATTTAACTTTCTATAAATATTTTAGTAACTTCCGGTTACAAATCTAAAACCTTGATCAAATTACTCTCATAATCTTGGGTTGCATCCTCATTAACCTTATCTGCATCCTCAATTTAATTAAGATGTATCTCTCCACCCGTAATATTGCGTTTATTCTTTCTATGAATATGCACTCCTCTTTTACTTAGATTATAGATTGTGTTTCATTTATTTTAAATTTATTATATATCACATTTTATTTTCTAAATAATTATGCTCTATTGGTTTATTTTACTTTTCCTTCTCCAACTTTTCTAATCTTCTGTGATATGGATCCTACTACCATTCTTTTAATTTGAAATTTAATGCTGCAGAATTGATACTATACTTAATAAAAGTAGGAGGAGGACCATCAAATGTCACCTTTCCCACAAAACTACTACAACCTTTACAACATATATGTCTTTCATCCTTTTATATAAATATTTAAACTTTCGCATTTCCTTCCTCTAATAACACACTATTCGGTATATGATTCCAAAATTAAGCATATCCATTTGTTGATTTGTATTTTGTCTCATGTGAAAATAATTAAGTATCACAATGTTTACAATGATAAGTACCAACTTCATGATTCTATTGTAAGAATATCCATTACAAACCAATACTCCCCTGTATATGGTCTCTCCATACCCTTGCCAGCTGCTATCCAATATTAATGAGGAGTAAGAACAAGTCTATCTATTGTTTTGCTAAAAGCCTGTCCAAAGAGACGCATCATAATTAATTTAATTAAAAACCTCATTTATTCTTTACTCTCCTGCCTGTTCTGTAACTCTTACGATTCTATTAACTTTACATAAATGCTTCATCCTAACCATTCTCACAATTCTCACATTAACAATCCACTGTACATTATTACTTCCTCAAAAAACATTCACAATATCCTTTCTAACATCGCGTATTCTTACAATTACATCCAAAACTCTCTTTCAATTTAAAAAGAGCACTCTTTGGTACATTCTTATTACGATGACATTTCTCATTCACATGTACTATTGCTTTTTATCTCTCATCTTAATGCTCCTCATTATTCAAACAACCCTCTGCACATTAACACTCCTTAAAACACATTCTGCCACTATGAAAACATCTACAATATCTCTTTAAACATCCACTTTTACTACAAAAGCATGGCTATTATTCAATCTATGTTATCTTCTTCTTTATTTTCATCACTTATTTTGGTTTTGATTTCTTCTACACAGGATTTGGCTCCTCTTCTTTCACAACCTACTCAACCACTGATTTCCTTGATCTCAATTACATCAAAGGAGGTGGAGGAGGTGGATCCAAAATATACATTGAACTCATTTTCTACATCAATGGCGGATCATACACGAAGCTTCCTACGTAATTGTTGTTTTCTTCAAATATAGAAGATTTGTATCTTATCAATTACGGAGGATCAGGTGCCTCATAAACAAAAGAAACACCTCTCTCAAAACTTGGTGCACGAATTATAGGAGGTGGCTAGGGGAATTTATCAAAACTCATTAATTTAATTAATAAATGGACCAATAAAATAAAAAAGAAAGAGATTTTGCAGGTATCTTTATAATAATGAAGTACTTTTGAATCGCAACCCATAAACAAGACCATAAAGCAACTCAACAACAATCAAGAAGGTCTTCATTGACCCCTATCAACGGATATATGAAGACTCCGTAGTGTTACAGTACTTAGATGAACATCAAATTATGGTGGAAGGCAATAATGTCAGCATCCCTCAACCATATATCGAGTGGAAAGACTGCTCATTTCCAGTCCCCCTCATTAAACGTATTTCCCTCAAAGGGTATTTGCGACCAACACCCATTCAAGCTTCAGGTATCACTAATAGTAAATTGAGTGTTCCCAATTATAATGTCTGGCCACGACTTAATTGGAATTGCATAAACAGGTTCAGGGAAAACTATTGCCTATTTACTTCCAGGTTTAGTGCACATTGAAAGCCAGAGAAGAAAAGGAGGACCCACTATGCTTATTTTAGTCCCCACTCGAGAATTAGCCATGCAAATTCAAGGTTGTCAACTTAACTAAAAATAGAACATATTCGTTATTTCTCTGAAGCATATAACCTTAATTCAGCATGTATTTACGGTGGAGCAGATAGACGACCACAAGAAATGGCACTGGCTCGAGATCCAGATATTGTTGTTGCAACTCCAGGACGTCTCATTGATTTCCTCGATACTCAAACTACAAATTTACATAATGTTACTTATTTAGTATTAGATGAAGCTGATCGTATGTTGGGTATTGTTTAAATATTTATTCAGATATGGGATTTGAATAGCAAGTTCGTAAAATTGATAGCTATATCAGAGCTGATCGTTAAACAGTATTCTTTTCTGCCACATGGCCTAAAATAGTACAGTAATTAGCATGTGATCTCTGTCACAATGAACCAATAAATTTGTATATAGGAAATCAATAGGTTACCATCAATAAGAATATAACCTAAGAAACTATATGTCTATATTAAAATGAAAAAGAAGAAGAGTATAATATTTTATTATGAAGACTTCTTTATATTATGGAAGAATTAGATAAAAAAGATAAAGTTTTAATATTTGTTGAAACAAAAAAAGATTGTGAAGATTTAGCAAATTATCTTAGTTAACATGGTTACTTTTGTATGGCATTACATGGTGATCGAACATAATAACAAAGAGATTATGTAATGAAAGAATTTAAATCATCCAGATGTAGAATTGTTTGTGCAACAGATGTTGCATCAAGAGGATTAGATGTTAGAGATATTAGTTTAGTTATCAATTATGATTTTCCAAATTAAATTGATAATTATGTACATAGAATTGGAAGAACAGGAAGAGCTGGTGATAAAGGAAAAAGTATTACATTAATTACTATGGATGTTATGGATCCTAGAGTAGCTAAACAATTAGTTGATGTATTTTTATTATTTTTAAATTAGTTACTCAAAGACTCTGATCAAGTAGTTAATGATGATCTCTATGATTTTGCTTTTTCAAGTAATAATATAATACTATATAAGAACCATTTATGAAAGGAAAAAGAAATAATTAAAGAAAGAAACCTGCACCAAAAAATGGAGGAAATTTCAAATAAGATTAACCAACATTCTAGAAAAGTAATTCTTACTAGCAACCATAAAGAGTTAACAGTGTTAAGGCTTCATCTCCTGTTAAATAAGCCACATAATAACCACCTCCTCCAGAATTGAAAAAGGCCAATTCAGATATGCCTACATTTGGTTTTTTCAATTCGAAGAAAGAATGAGAGAAAGTTATAACATATATTTATTGTTCTGTATTTAATGGATTCATTTTCAATCTCTATCGAAAAGTCTATCCAAAAAGCTCTTTGTTGGCTTATTTTATTATTATGGTTGTTATGGTTGTTATGGTTATTATGGTCTTGGATTTGGACCCTTTTTATTAATATTATAAAATTACTTAAGTTCTATCTAATGGCTATCCTGGTCTAGTTGGTTAAACTGTTCTTGCTGGTGAGAATTATCTTGCTGGAAGTGATGCTGGTGCATAAGTTACTGGTTAAGGTGCATAACTGACTTATTATGGTGCATAAGTAACTGGTTATGGTGCATAAGTAACTTATTGTGGAGCATATGTAACTTATTGTGGAGCATAAGTAACTTATTATGGTTAAACATATTAGACTGGTTAAGCAACAACAGATTATGTCACAACTGGTTATTATACAACTTATTGGACTACTGGTTGTTATACTTATTAATGAACAACTTATCTTTCAACTGGATAATATTCAACTCTTTCTTAATATCTATCAACTGGAACATACTCTAAAAATTTAAATTTTTAATGTTACCGGTGTATTTCTCTTAGAAAACTTATGGTACATATTCTGTTTAATATTCAACAGCATAGTAATCTGTGACCATCTTCTCTCTTGGAACTTAAATTCTTTATCTAACCTCCTCATATTCAACAACTGTCTTTTCATATGGTACGTATTCAATTCTGCTTTCACCTTTAATTGTTGGTTAAGCTGCAACAACAGGTTGAGCAACAACTGGTTAGGCAACAACACTTTAGGTGACTACTGGTGCTTAAACAACTGGTTGATATTGGACTTGTTAGACTGGTTAATATTATTGGAGTGGCTATGAATATCTCAGAGGTGAAAATGTGGCGGGATATGGTTAAACATAACTTGGTTATCCATATTATGGATAATATGGTTATGGAGCCTATTACACTTATTATTGTTATGGTTGTTGGGACTATGGGATGTTGCTCATATTTGTAAATAAATTTATTGTCTTTGAGTCAAACAAAAGATATGAATTATCAAGTTAATTAATCAAATAATAAATGGGTAATTGCTTTAATCAAATACCTCGATCATCTATTTCAGATACTCCAAGATTATTAATTATTGATATTGACCCTAGAGATTCAACAATCACAAACAATATAGATAGATCGCTTCTGTTAAGTTGTGTTTAAATAATTAAAGAAGAACCAGAAACTGAACAAGAAGATGGCATTTCACCTCAGTTAACTTCTAAATTTCATTTAGAAAGTGCTGAAATTACTCCTCTTATCAGATTGCAACATGGACTTAAAGTTGAATGGCATCATAAAATCAAATTACAAAATTTACATACTCATCGTTATTTACATTCTCATCTCATTAAACATGTACATAACAAACTTAATGAAGTCAGTACATGCAATAATTGCAATTTTGAATATGATTGGTGGTAGATACTTATTGTTCAAAATAGAATGTACATATTTCATCCATTGACAAATTCATATCTCAAGTGTTCAAATATATCTAATGATATGGCAGAAGTTGGTTGTCATCATTAATAAATGGATGAATGGAAATTAATATATGATGATAAAGAACTAAGAGTCAATTCTATACTTAGTATTAATTTTTACTAATTAGAATTTAATCACGTAAACACTGGATTCTATTTACATACATAACCATATCAAAGTAAATTTGAAAATGAACATATTGTTACTGCATGTAAAGCTAATATGGCTAATGCCCTATGGAGAATCACTGATATTCAATGATATATATTTTATCCTTAATCATTTTTGACCCTGACTTAAATACATTTCGAGTTATGCTCTTGCCTAATTGTCTGTTATTGAACCTCTAATCTCTTAAATTAATTGTGATTTCTTATTATTTATAGCAACTTAAACAGCATGTTTCTATTATCCTATCTTCAATAACATATAACATGATTCCTAAATTATTTGAATATTATACTTCAGGATCTGGCATCTTCATTATCATTTATAAACCTCTTTCTTCTTAATCTGCTTTAATCAACATATCAGCCACCAATTCATATGGAATTTAAGCAGATTTCTTATTCTTTTCATTCATAAATCTTTCTAATTCATCCCAATTCTTATTATTTATTAATGCCTTAACTCTTGTAATATTAAATCTAAATTTTAAATAAGTAATTACCTTCTCTCTGGAATCTTATAAGTTTTTGCAAATTCTTAAGCTAAAGCTAAATTATCCTTTGTCAAAAAGGTTTCCATTATTGCATTTAAAGGCTTTTCCTCCATTATAGTTTAATTTGGTTTCTTTTTTTCCTTATCCACCTCAGATTTCAAATCAGACAATGTTTTAATCTATTCTTACAGAATTCTACTATAAAATGAATCTTTGCTTTCTTCTTCAAAGAACTTTTAAGCAAATTCCAAAAATTTAATTCTTTCTCCTAGACTTGTTTAAGCATAAGCTTAATTAATAGCCAATAAACCACATTCATCAAATTTCTTTAAATATTGCAAATACTTCTATAAGTATTTATCATCAAAGTTTCTTAAATAATATATCAAATGTGCTTGAGCAACTGGATTTTATGATAAAATACCAAATTTATAAGTTTCATCCATATCTGTTTTTAAGAATTTCATTATTACTAAATAAATTAAATTAGAATCTTTAGAAGCAATTGCATCTATCAAAGCTTTTTCATAATATGAGTTATTATTTCCTTATTAGTAATTTGCCATCCAAATAAGTACAGGTATACGTTTTGATAAACTCTATTCATTATCTAGTAATTTTAAAGCTAAAGATGATTTTCCTATTTCAATAGATTTTTATGCGATAGATGTAAATGAAACACCCTTCTCCTCCTTAATCTTCTCCTTAATAATTTAACATAATTAATCATCATCCATCTAACATTCTACTTTACAACATGCCCAATGTGTATATATAGTGGATTTCTACTTAATTTAAAATTTCAAGAAACGTGCCACTTCAATAGCTAAATAATGCAAATTGTATCTCAAAAGTAAATTAATAAATAAGTCTGGATTCTTATTCAATTAAATTACCTATTCATATGTTACAACTCTTCCTCCTATTCCACCACTTCTTTTAAGAGCATTTACAACTCTTAAATATTTACATGTTTCATTCAGTAAATTTGGATCAATTAACTGATTTCCAAGAAAAGTCTTACCATAACTTGCAGCCTTTAATAATTTAATTTAAAAATCTGGATTTATTTCAAATTAACCACTTTTTATACAATCATTAACAGCTTCACCTAATTCGGTTTTTTTAGATCTTAATTCATCATCTTCTATTGGATTCTTCTATTCAAATGATTCATATGCAGTATATAATGCAGCCCCTGGTTTACAGGACAAAGGTTAAAATACATTAACATAAGAATCTGGGAGTCTACGTAATATTTCATTCTTTTTCTAAGTTAATATTCTCAAACCATCATGCTCTGGTCTCATTGCAAAATGTTAATTATTCATCTTAACTTTTTAAAATGTCTCTGGAGTAACCATAACAATATATTGCTACAATTACAATACAACACAATCATCACCACACCAAAACATATATCTTGGTCTCTCTAATTTACTCAAATCCTTTTCAGCTGTCTCCTCCTTCTTTATATCATCTTCTTTCAAATCAACTTGCATTTAACGATACTCACTTGATTCAAAAAAATCAGAAATAAATGTCACAACCCAAAACTAACCTTTATAACTTAAAAATGCAAGATTCTTATACGATGGCGACAGACTTATCATTTTTATATTACGAATATCAGGCAACTTTTTATCTATCTCATTAACAATTTTATCCTTATTATAAAATATTTTCCATTTCTCATCTTCTATTATATGTATTATTCCACCATCCGGATTAGCTATCAAAACTTCCACCTTACCACTTGATGTCTTCTATGGTGGAATCACCTACCAATGTTCTGGGTCCTAAGTTAATTAGGATGCCTTCATTTTATGAATTTAAGGTTCATAAGCATTTGGAATATAGTAAAACTCAAATCCTGATGTCATTACTACAAAACCATTGTTTACTATCAATCCCCTTACTATTTGCTACTACTTAAATTAATCCATTAAATCATAGCTCTTCTTTGTTCCCTTAAATGGGTCCACTATATAATATGAACCATTTGCTTTCAAGAGTATCAGTTACTCATCTTCTAAAAAATCAAACAATGCAATCTAAATAAGATTTATAAGTACTTTATCAGTCTCCTTGTATTAAGCTTTACATATGATCTTGCCACTGTTAGAGAAGAAGACTATTGAGTCTTTTAACATATCATCTGTTCTCATTAAGATAACTTGATTATAATTCTTTGTGGCAGCCAATGGACCACCCCACTTTGCTATAGCAATACGTTAATAGAAGAAATCAAGGTTTTTTTACTCACCTGTTATAGGATTGTATTGATGGAATTTGTAATTTTTCTTTTGTAATTCTTTCCAATGTCCACTTGGATCCATATATATATTAATGGGATTATTGTAAAAAAAATGTTTGAACATATTTTCATATTGATTTCATAATTTAATTAACGCGCCTGATTTTCATTGTTCATATCTGAAAAATTCAAAAGAAGAATGGTTTACATATTTTTATTTTTTTTTCCCTTATATTATAAATGAGTGATTTAGAAAGCTCGAATGACCCCATCAATAGGCAGTCCGGAAGATTAAGAGAAAAATAAAAGAGAAAGTATGAACATAAAATATGTCTGTAGGTACAACATAATGGAGGAGGAAAATGAAGCACCAGGACCAGATGGAATTATAAATGAAAGACGATCTGCAAGAGCGATCAAAAGGAATTATGCATCCACTATGAGCGAGGAAGAAGAGTTCAACAATGAACCAGTCATGGAAAGGGAATCTAGGCGCATCTTCGTACCAGAGATTGATCAGATCTTGTGGCGTAAATTTGAAGACACCACAACCACATACCTCGTGAAATACAAAGATAGAAGTTATCTACATACCGAATGGCTCACTGAATAGAGAGTAATGCGATATTCAATTTATGGTAGATTCTCAATGAGAAGAATGGAAAGCAAAAAATCAATAGATTCAACAAAGTCTTCGATAAACGCATGCTAGAAGACTTAGACGACCGAGAAGAAGATTAATATTTTGACCCCGCCTATTAAGAAGTTGATCGTATATTATCCTGTACTGAGATCTTTCCCATTGTCCACCCAAAGAAAGGCTCTGAAATGAAGGGCAAGTGGGCAGAAAGCCTCACAAAAGTCTTATCACATTTACTTAATTTCAGCAGAGATCAAATTCATTATGGAGTATATTTCTTAGAATGCAAAGCCATACTTGATCTAGGGACAATCAATAATCGACTCTATTTAGGACACTATAAGACTAATCAAGAGTTTTGGTAAGAGTTAGGATCAGTATTCAGAAGTGCCAATCAAGAATATCCTGATGGTAGTGAAATGCGACAAATCAGTGATACACTATAAGAATGTGTCATTGTACTCTATAATGTTTGGTATGATGAAGCCAAACTCAATTATGAATCCAAATTATAACAGCAACGGTACATAAATGAAGTTGCTTATAAAAAAAAAATTAATGATGCCCATAGATAAGACATTATGCCAGAATTAAAAAAAGAAAAAATTAATGAAATGATTATGAAAATCATGAACATCATTGAAAATAAATAATGGACTATTGTTGATAATTTATCAGAAATATAAGTTCTGTTGGAATCTGAATTGAATATTAAATTAGAAATATAAAAAGATTTTGATCTAGAAGAATATTTAAGATAATAATTAGAATTAAGAGATGTAGATGTTGATGAAGAAATGTAATAAGAGATGTAAGATTTTTAATAATAAATGGATTCAGTTGATTAAGATATTGAATCATGGAATCCAGGAGAAAAATCATTTGATTGGTTAGGAATTGAACCAAAAGTATATTAACTATTAACAGAAGAAGAAATTTCTAAATTAGCAAATGAACCAGATAGATTATATTTTGTGAAATGGAAACATCTTTCTTATCTGGAATCAACTTGGGAACCAGAATCACTTATAGATTGTAGATAAAAAATATAAGAATTCAAACAATTTAATAGAAGCTTAGATAAAGAGACAAGAACTTTAATGATGCAACAAAACTCAAATCATAAAACTCTTGCTGAATATGAATTGGGAATTAGAAAGAAAAAACTCTCCAATTCTTAGATATCAGAAATCAGATAATAGTTGTATTTCATTAATTAACGTAAATTACCCCATGAATACACATAATTAACCTAAACAATTTATAAAGATAGACGTCTTTTAAGAGATTATTAATTAGATAGTTTAAATTGGTTGATTAGGGCATGGTATGAAGATAGAAATGTCATATTGGCTGATGAAATGGGATTAGGAAAGACTATTCAAACTATTGCCTTCTTAAATCATCTCTATAATTTTGAAAATTATAGAGGACCATTCCTAGTTATCGCTCCACTTTCAACACTCTAACATTGGAAACGAACTGTTGAAGAATGGACTAATTTAAATGCAGTTCTCTATTATGATTAAGAAAGTAGTGGTGGAAGAGCATTATGTAGATAATATGAATTCTTCTACACTGATATCAGTATGAAAGGAATATTGTTGTAAGCATCAGAAATTTATAAGTTTTAAATTCTTATTACAAGTTATGAAGTATTTATGCAAGATTTCTCAACTATCTTTTTAAATATACCATTTTAATATATTGTTGTAGATGAAGCTCATAAATTAAAGAATTCAAATGCAAGAATATTATAATCCCTTAAAAAATTATCATGTTAAAGAACTCTCCTCCTTACAGGTACTCCAATTTAAAATAATACTGAAGAATTATTCAGTTTACTTAACTTCATTGAACCATATTAATTTTCTAATTTAAATCTCTTTAAAAGAGAATATGGTTAATTGGAAACTTCAGAATAAGTTGATCGATTAAATGTGTTACTTAGACCCTATATTTTAAGAAGGTAAAAAGAAGATGTAGAATAAATGATACCTCCTCTTTAAGAAACAATTATTGATATAGAAATGACAACAATTCAAAAAACAATATACAAAGCATTATATGAAAGAAATAAATCAATGTTGGAATAAGGATTTTCATAATGGGCAGCAAATGCAGCATCACTTAACAATCTAGAAATACAATTAAGGAAGTGTTGTAATCATCCTTTTCTCATACATGAAATGTAAAATGAACTATCGAAAGGTTGCTAAGATAAACTTGAATACATTAACAAATTAGTTGAAAGTTCAGGAAAAATGATACTTCTTGACAAATTACTCACTAAATTCAGAAGTGAAGGTAAAAAAATGTTAATATTCTCTCAATTTACTATGATGTTACAAATCTTAGAAGAATATTTGAAATTTAAATAAGTTAAATATGAAAAAATTGATGGATAAATAAAGGCTAGAGAAAGATAAAATGCCATTGATAGATTTAATGATCATTCAAAAAAAAGAGAAGTATTCTTACTGTCCACTAAAGCTGGTGGTTAGGGAATTAATTTAACAGCAGCTGAAATTGTTGTAATTTATGATTCTGATTGGAATCCATAAAATGATGTTTAAGCCACTGCTAGAGCACATAGAATAGGATAATCAAAAGAAGTTACAGTTTATAGATTAATAACAAAAGATACCTATGAAGCAGAAATGTTTGAAAGAGCCATCAAAAAACTTGGATTAGATTAAGCTATTTTCATGGATGGATAATTCAAGTAATGCGAAGCGACTTTTAAAAGCAATAAAAATGATAAAAAAATGAGTAAATAAGATATGGAAGTTCTTTTAAAAAATGGAATTATTGGATTGATTGCTAATCAAAATGGTGATATCTTTTAGGAATACAATATAAATGAAATATTGGAAAAAAATTCTAGAACTGCCAAATACTCTTTGATAAATGGTACCTATACAGTTTCTAAATAATAATTTATTTCAGAAAAAACAGATAAATCAATAAGTATTCAAGATCCTAATTTCTGGAAAATAATACTTAAAAATTCTGAAAGTAAATGCTAAAAATTGAGTAAAATGTTTGATCTTCATATGTCACTCTAAGAATAGAAAAAATATTTAGAGGAAGTTGGAGAAGCAGTAAATTCTTTAATAGAATCTAAGCTTAGTCAATCTAATTATAGTACTGACGATGAATAAATATTAACAGAATTACTAAATAAAATAAATTCATCTAATTATGCAAAAAATTATAGAGAATTAGCAATGAATTGGATTTATGAATTAAGTAAACCCTCAAGAAGGATTAAAAAGATTTCTGATATGGATTTAGGGCGTAAACAATAAAGGATTGTTGAAATATAAGGAGAAGATGCAAGAAGGCTCGCATCAAAGAGTAAAGAAGAACTCATAAAAAAACTCTGTTATGTATGTGAACGGTCCAATTGTTCTGTTTTTTGCATGGGTCATTGTAGAAGGGCTTTTCATGAAGCATGCAAAGATTTGTTAGAAATATCTGATTTTGTCAATACTGAAGGACCAGACTCAGATTTCTTAAATGGACACACATTCCCTGAACTAAATTGGAGTGAAGATTAATTGAAGGAAAATTTGAATATAAGATATTCTTGCCCAGATTGCCGAAATAATCTTGTAATATGCTTACTCTGCAAATAAAAAGGAGTATATCCTCCAGAGAAAAAAATAAAAGAAGAAATAACTTTATCAGATGGTGATGAAAATGATGCAAATGAAAATAACAAAAAAAACAAAAATAAATCAATAATTTCCAAATGCTCAACTGCT
>JMSD01000034.1:24438-53572 GCA_000715435.1 Paramecium caudatum
AAAAAACATTCATTAATTTCTAAACAAATTTCACAGCCATAACATGATACCAAGTCTCCACTTACCATCAAATAATAAACATTTTAAATGTCTATATCTATATTTTATTTGACATATGCAGTTTAAAGATCATCTTAATTTTAATAATACATATTAAAACAACTAGATTTTTTGTAAATCCAATCATTGGGTCTCATTAAACATTCAATACAGGCTATTTAATTACTCTAACTTGCAGAAGGACTAATAATATTAAAAAAGTATACCATTTATAACATTACATCTCATAATTAAAATATCCAAATTAACATTAATTATTATCATATTAATCGTCTTAAATAAGTTCAATAACTGAATCAGAATAAGTAGCAAATTAACAAGAATTCGATATATCTGTATACCAAAGCTTACAATTGCAGGTATGCTAGTCAGAATTATATTATCTATTTGAATTAGCATAACAAGTTAAACAATGATTATCTAATGGACCAAAACAAGTTTCACATGAATAATGACATATTATTTTATTATTGCTAACACAATCATAAAAATAAATTAATGCAAAACTTCGTTCTAATGTACTATAAGAGTTAATCCAACCTCCTAAAAAAAGTCTATAATAGATGTATGAAAATTAGTAAACATTTTAATAAAGTTTTGAAAACTATGAATTTATACCTGAAAATTCAAATGTCAACTAGTTAGGGTTATAGGTTATGGAAATAAAATGCCAATTAGAAATCGTCTAATAATCATTAATAATTATTTATTCTCCTTTCTCTAATGGATCCACTCCATTTATAAATTATACAATTATTGGCATTTAATAAGAAGAATATTTCAATTCCATTGACCATTACTGTATTTATTAATTATAATTATAATCTAAAATAAATGAATTTGATCCAGTTGCATCAAAACTAGAAATAAAACGATTAGCCGTTATTCTCGATATATGAATAGTTTAATCCAAGAATGGATCATATTCTTCCTATACCTTTGCCCGAAATTATAATTTATAGTATTTTTAATTTTTTTTCCGTACATAAATAATTTATACAGTTAAGGATCTGAAAAGTCAATTAAATTTGTTTATAATGAGACTTCTGTAGAACATTCAAAATCATCCATGTCTAAATTTCTAATATCAATTTAATCTTCAATCCGATCAGCAATAACTGCTAGAATAGATCCAGGAAAAGTTTAAAATAGACCAATTGCTTAGTGATTGGATGTATTTCCTAAAAAAAAAATAATTTTTACATTAAAATTTCCTCCATAAAACATTGTAAATTCCATGTCCACTAATTGTTGATAGGGATAATTGTAATCCCTAAAACTAGTTTTCTGCATTATCCTAATTACTATTTGACTTTGTTCATTAAAAAAGACATATTACTCAACCCAAAAGCCTTCATATTAGAACTTATCAAAAGAAAATTAATGCCAATTCCAGTTCCCCTCATAATAAAAAAGAACATGATGAATTATTGCATCTTAATCAAAGGAAAATTCAATGTAATGAAAGTAAAACAACTAATTTAATGCGTCCTTAGCACTATTGAGGAAGAAATAGGTATTCACGCCATCTTCCTAATATAAATAAAATTTAGCCCCTAATGGAGACAACCTAGTTGCAATACCCTATGCAACATTGATCTCATTCCAGGTCTAAGTTTATGTTACCCTTGTTTAGTCATTGATTAAGCTCAAATATTACAGTGTGCAGAAAATTAGACAAATTATTATTACGATCATATTTTATTAATAGCAGTGTATTATTTTTTCTTTGTAATATTATAAAAAAAATCATCATTTTTCATAACCAGGCACCTTTCGTATTATAATTCATCATTGTAATTCGCATTATCAATGTTTCTAGAGTCAGAATTACGTAATTTGTGATGAAATATGTAAAAAGAACATATTGTTTGTAAAATGCTTACGCCATGAAAAATTCTTTAAAAAGGAAGTAAAAAAAATGACTCTATCGTAATAATTAATTAACAAACTCATTGAGTATGGCTGATATCGATCTGACATAGCCATTCTACAGTTACCCTCTTGAAAAAGTAGTGAGCACCATTAAAACAGATTTACAAAAGTAAATATTCACATAATGGAAGGGGTCTCACAAGTGATGAAGCCAAAGCCAGACTTGCTAAATATGGACCTAATGAACTTGAAAAAGAAGAAAAAGAGAGCATTTGGGAAAAAATAAAGGAATAGTTCGAAGATAATTTAGTGAGAATATTGCTTCTTGCAGCTGTGATCTCTTTTGTTATTTCATAATTCGAAGATCATGAAGAAGCACATGCAATCCCACCATGGGTTGAACCATGTGTAATATTTACTATTCTAATATTGAATGCAGCTGTCGGTATATGGTAAGATTTAGATGCTGAAAGAGCTATTGAAGTATCATATAGATGTAATTTAGGCACTTAAAGACCTTTAATCACCACATGCCATTGTACTCAGAGACTCTGTATGGGGTTAGATTGAAGCTAAAGATTTAGTCATAGGAGATATAGTAGAAATTAAATAAGGTGATAGGATTCCAGCTGATTTAAGAATGGCTGAATTAAAAACAATAACACTCAAAACTGATTAATCAATTTTAACAGGAGAAGTCAATCCAGTCAATAAATCAACTGATCCAGTTGTCAAAGATAAAGCTGCTGTTTAAGATAAAATCAATTTCTTATTTTCTGGAACTCTTGTTTCGAATGGAACAGCTATAGGTATTGTTTGTAGTACAGGAATGAAAACAGAAATAGGAAAAATCTAAAAAGAAGTACAAGATGCAGCAAAAGAAAAATAAGAAGATGATGATCCTTTATCCAAAAGATTAGATGAATTTGGAGATAAATTAGCTAAAGTTGTAACTTGGATATGCATTGTTTGCTGGGTTATGAATATTGGAAATTTCTCTGATCCAGCTTATGGAGGAACTGTAATGGGAGCCTTGTATTATTTCAAAGTTGCTGTTGCATTGGCTGTTGCTGCAATCCCAGAAGGTTTACCTGCTGTCATTACAACATGTTTAGCACTTGGTGCAAGAAGAATGGCAAAATAAAGGGCTATTGTCAGAAAACTACCAAAAGTATAAACATTAGGATGCACTACTATTATTTGCTCAGATAAGACTGGTACATTGACTACCAATGAAATGTGTGTCAAAGAGTTAGTCTTACTCACTGGATAAGATGCTTCATCTGTTCATGTATTCCCAGTTGAAGGGCACTCTTATCATCCTGAAGGCAAGATTGAAGGGCTTGAAAAATCACTTGTCAAAGGAAATGGCTTGGCTCCAAATTTGTAAAGATTTTGTCAATCAATGACCTTATGCAATGAGTCCAAATTATTTACAGATAAAGGTAGAGTTTAGAGAAGTGGATTACCAACAGAAGCAGCTTTGAAAGTCCTAGTTGAAAAAATTGGTAAATATGATACCAATTTCCAAAGTAAACCAACTTTAGAAGCACCAGAATAATATAGTGAAACTATTTTAGCTGATTTCACTAAAAGAGCTACCCTAGAATTCACAAGAGACAGAAAAAGTATGTCTGTTTTGGCCAATCAAAAGAATTCAAAAGGAAATGTCCTCTTCATTAAGGGTGCACCAGATTATTTACTTGAAAAATCATCATCCATTTTAAATAGTAATGGTGAAGTTGTACAATTGAAGGCATAAGATAAAAATAACTTTTTAACTATTGTGAAGAATTTGGCAGAAAAAGGATTAAGAACATTAGCAATTTGCGTCTAGGAAGAATGTGGTTAATTGGCTACTTATGATGGACCTAAACATGCTGCTCACAATTTATTAGTCGATACAAATAACTATAAAGAACTTGAAAATAAACCAATCATTATTGGTGTTGTAGCATTATAAGATCCACCAAGACCAGAAGTTAAAAGATCAATTGAAAGATGTAGAGAAGCTGGAATATCCGTAATTATGATTACAGGAGATATCAAAGAAACTGCTTAATCAATTGCTATGTAAATCGGTATTTTACATAATCCATCATAATTTGCAACTCATTCTTTCACTGGTTTAGAATTTTCAACAATGGGTGAAGAAAAATAAAAGAAAGTCTTAGAATAAGTAATTGGTAAACCAAGTGGTCTTGTATTCTCTAGAACTGATCCATCTCATAAGAGAGAATTAGTTAAATTATTGACAGGTCAATTAAATTAAATTGCTGCAATGACAGGTGATGGTGTTAATGATGCACCTGCCTTAAAATAAGCCAGCATTGGTATTGCTATGGGAATAGCAGGTACAGAAGTTGCAAAGGAAGCATCCGATATGATTTTAGCAGATGATAATTTTGCCACAATTGTTAGAGCAGTTGAAGAAGGCAGAGCTATCTATCAAAATATGAAAGGATTCATCAGATATATGATTTCATCAAATATTGGTGAAGTAGTTTCTATTTTCACATCATCATTGTTAGGTATCCCTGATGGATTTAATTCAATCTAATTATTATGGGTCAATCTAGTGACAGATGGATTACCAGCTACTGCACTTTCATTCAATCCACCAGATCCAGATGTTATGTAAAAACCACCAAGAAAACATGATGAACCAATTATCACTGAATTTGTATTCATTAGATATTGTGTTATTGGAACTTATGTTGGATTGGCAACAGTTTTTGTGTTTATTTATTACTATTTGGGATATGAATGGGCAGGTGATGGCCATCCGATTGTTACATTCCATTAATTGAGAAATTGGGCTGAATGTCATCATTGGGAAGGTTTCAAAGTAGCTAACTTTGATAAATATGATTTCTCTAAAGATCCATGTCTCTATTTCTCATGGGGTAAATAAAAGGCTTCAACTTTAAGTCTTTCTGTTTTAGTCGTTATTGAAATGTTTAATGCTCTCAATGCATTATCAGAAGTATAAATATTCTTTATTTTAGGATGGTTCCTTATTAAAAATAGGTTTATTTGCTAATCCATATTTAATTTTGGCTATTGCTGGTTCAATGACTCTACATTGTATGATTTGCTATGTACCTCTATTTGAAAATATCTTTAACACTGTTCCATTAACTGCATAAGATTGGTAATACGTACCCTAATATCAAGGATTCTGATTATAAGTGTATCTGCACCAGTTGTTTTGGTGGATGAAATACTGAAGATATTTAGTAGAGCCAGAAATGAGAAGCTTCTTGCCGAGAGAAAGAAGATTCAATGATTTGTGTATCATATAATATAATCAAGATTAAGTAGCTCTTCTTTTTAAAAATCCAGCTTTTTTCATATATTTAACTGTTATCTTATCATCTAAAAAAGGATTTCTTATATTATTATGATATACATCCTCTTATATTACAGCCTCATCTACTTCTTCTACAAACTCCTTATAAGCATCAGATTCATCACTTATACTTTTTTTTCTTTACTCAGTTTTCTCAAGGAAGATAGCCTCATTTTATGATTCTTTATATATTTTACAATATCCATTGTACTTCACTTCCTTTCCAATTGCATTTTAACCGAGACAGAATTAGGAGAATTTGTTATAATTCTTAAACATAGAATCTAGTTCATAATTTATTTCTTTCTTTTTCTTTGGTATTCTTTTTTTTACTTCCTCTTTCATCACTTACTAAACTATATTTGATTTTTTCTTCACAATTTCACGATTTAATTTATTAACCATAGTTGGTTTAAGTGCAATAGTATCTTATTACTCTCTTTTCACTGTATATTTTTATACTGCCATTTAAAGTACACTCTGACTCTTACAATATTATTACAAAGAACGAACTCTTTTAATAGATTCCTATTTTTAGTCATACTTCCCAGCATTATTTTTTGGCTCTTCCGATGGATTCGAGATCCTCATAGACTTTTATTACTATTTTATGTCAAAAAATGATTATTCTTTTGGAATCTATGATTAGCATGTTTATTACTCTTGCAGAACTAATCGTACTTATACCCATGTATGCAACTCTATTTTCAGATTTCAACCTCGAAATTGCTTTTCTTAAACTATTTGAACGAATTGAACAATTGTTTAATGATATTAGAGGATATGTGGTTCCTGATTGTATAGAAGTACTTAAATCAATACAAGTATATGTTTTTTTCATTTAATTTAATGCGAAATATTATTAGCTAATTAAAAGAATGTACCTATTAAACATGAGGCATTTTTGTAATTCTCAAAACCCTGATCTTTGAAACATTATTATTAAATTATGAGTATAATCCAACTAAACTCAATATCCATTAAAAATGAAACAAATTGCGGTTATTGCAATGGAAGCAAGTCCAATAAACTTTGGGTCACCTCCGGATTTTATTGCTACAAAATGAAACTCCACGAATACCAACAATTAATGGACAGAGGGTGGAGACGATGTGGTGTTTACTATTATAGACCTGCCCTTGCGTAAAGCTGCTGTCAAGCATATGCTCTTAGAGTGGATGTAAAAAATTTCAAATCTCGAATAACCCATGAAAAGGTCCTCAAAAGAATCAAACGAATCAAACCTCTATAAGAGGATATTCATGAAGTAATTTAATAAAAAAAAGTCAATGAAGATGAATTTACAAAACAAATCAAATCAATTATCAAAACCGAAGTCGACTAAAATTACTTACAAATACTCCAAAAGGTTGGCTAGCACTTCACATTCAAAAGCATTCAATTTAGAGAAGAAGAACACATATAATATTTCAAAAAAATTATAATAAATAATTTACAACAAATAACCGCAAAACAATTGTTGGATGTGTTCAATATTGCGAACCATGAAGAAAATTAAATATAAACCATGTTCCTAAAATCTCTAGAAGATATGCAGATTTATGAAATTAATGTTTTTAGAGGTTAAATTAATAAAGTTGAAAGCGATTGGACATTCGGTTGCAATTTTATTCCATTATTTTACTCTAAAGTAGAAGCCAAATTCATCGAATTCAAATCAGCTGATAAAGGCTTAGAATTCAAAAAATTAGTGTCACAATAGATTTAGAATCTTGGAATAGAATTCAAAATATCCTAATGGGATAATTAATTGTTGATTAAAACTGAATAGACAGTCAAGGAAAAGATCTATAAATCAACAGTTCTCTATCATCTATAGAAAGCTGATGTCACACTCATAGAACCAAAACACCATAAACTAAAAAAAACTAATTAAATTGAAATTAAATGGGTCAAGGCATAATTTTAAGCAGATAGTTTTGAAGTTTATTAAAGGTATCAAAAGGCTATACATGGAAAAGAAAAAGTTAGCAAACAAAGTTATGTCAATTTTGTTTGCCTTGATGCTCTTGACTCCGAAGAATTGGGTTGCTGGCATATGAAATACTATCTGGAAAATCAACTCATTGCTGTCGGAGTAGTAGACCTACTAACTGAATCTGTTTCATCAGTTTATTTCTTTTATGATCCAAGTTATAAAAAATACTCTCTCGGTGTTTTTGGTGTACTTTCAGAAATTTAATTTGTAAAATAAAAACAACAATAGAATCCATAATTAAAGTATTATTATATGGGATTTTACATCCAAGATAGTAAGAAAATGGCTTATAAAGCTGATTACACCCCATGCGAACTACTTTGTCCATAAACTTACAGATGGATACCCTTAACTAAATTAATAAAAGAAAAAATAAAGAAAATAACTGAATACTCATAAGATGTAAGATTAGCTGATGAAAAGAGCAAAGATCATGGATTTAGTATCAATTTAGAGGGTAGCACGATAGAAGATATGGATTTAGTAGGAATGGATTATCAGCACTTCATTTAACATAATGTAAAGATTTCTTAATTTAATAAAATCTATTCAATTCAGCAATTAAAGACAAACTATAGAACATATTTCATGAATCTATTTGAAAACTTTATGGTTAAGATTGGAAAATAGTTAATGAAAGAGTTTTTGTTTGCAGTTAGCTGATATATTTAAATATACTATTGCTTTATAAATTGCTTACATATTTTAATTACAATAATGATTGATCAAGCCATTTCTCTAATCATGATCATTATCTATGAATCTTGTATAATCTTATTGCAATATGATGGTAAACTAAATTTAAACTTAGCATTCTTTTCATAAATCCCATTGATATTGAAGGTAATTGATCTGATGTTAATGTGTCTAATCATAAGAGTTCTCTATTTTGTCAAACAAAATAAAAGATGGTTTCATATTATGCTAGCTCTTTGTATATTAAGGATAGGAAACTAACTAACATTATGCTACTTTTTTTAGACTCAAATTTTATCTGTTTTTTTGAACTTAAACCTAATACACAACCTTTATCATGAAGAATTAGATAAACATGTATTAACTCGAATACCATAACTATTTCTTGTAGGAATTATATGCTACAATGAAACATTTCAAGATAACATAATTATAGTAGGTTTGACTTTTACAGGTTTATCTATTATGTACTCTTTTAAACCAAGTTAAACTATCTAAGAATAAACTCCTCAAGAAATACAAAAGAAATCAAATGACTTCGATATTTGTATATCAGCATTACCTTACAAAGATAAGTCATATGATGTTAATGTTTCCAATAATTAAAGCCCTGTATATGGTGGATTGTCCCCTATTAAAGATTTATCAAGATCCATGGATTCTTAATTGTTAGATGAATAGTAAATATCAATTCAATAATAGTGCTTGGATTAAAGGATAGTAGTTTGTAGTTTTAGATGAATAGGAAAATATTATAATATAAACCTTCAATGTGGCTGATTTCTCTAGAACCTCCTTCAATAACTCAATTGAGAATGAAAGTGTTGCTGCAATTTTGTAATTAGGAATTGTTTAAGGAAATAGAGACTTTTAAGATCTCTTGGCTAGCAGTGGTAGTATAAATCAATCTAAATTCACTCTCAAAGATTTAATAAACAAATTGATAGGAGATTATGAGCTGTACAAAAATAATATGTTTATCATAAATAAAGTAGATGCTACTTGGATGTAGGATTGGGTTGTTAAGATATTTTTAGTTAATAAATTCAGAAAAACATTTGTATTCCTTCAACTTGATGAAAAAGAAGTAGTCTATTAACCATCATATTCAGCATTTACTTAATTCAGTGCATATATCACACCTAGTTTAAATTCAATAATGACAATTTCAGTGTTAGCTGAATCAGATTCAACTATCAATGATGCCATTCTTGAAAGATATTTTTTCCCCATAAGAATTGCAAGTGTTATTATTTACTTGCATTTAGCAAATATGAGAGACTACAATCTTCATTATTAGAAGAAACTCCTACTTAAAATTCACTCTATAGATGTACTTACACTCTGTGAAGATTTAGTTATTATGGTATAAGATGCATCAAGAGCAAGAGGAATAGAAATTAAAACAGATGCTGATTTCACTGAAGCTGTAGAATCTGATAATGAAAGAGTAATGTAATTTTTTCATATATTTAGTTAAAGCAACTTATGCTACCATTGCTGAAATATTTTATTAAAGGAACTAAAGATGACAATATTACCATTACTTGGAAATAACTTGGTCAAAAGAATTATTAAGTCAGTATACATTCTCCAATTAATATTGAGGAGAAAGAACTCAGAGTAATCAGATTAAATCTAAAAAAACCCACTTTATAATTCTCTGAATTCAGTGTATGCCATCTATTAGCTCAATATTTATCAGGGACAAACAAGAAAGGAATTGAAATCGCCTCAGTTGAACCATGCGGAACAGCTTTCTAATTTGTTATTCAATCATACAATGTTAATAATGAAGAAATGAAGGCTATTCGTTTAATTGGAGGCACTCATTATTAAGAAACATCATTAAGCCAATTACTTGCAATGTAAGATTTTTCTAAATAAAATGAATAAACCTATACTTTATTCAGAGAAGGAACAAATAAGGTTTCAATGGATCATTCTCTCCATTTCTCTCAATCAAGAATATCAAAATAATTTAGTTAAAGATATTCAGAATATTAAAGCAATTATTATTCTTAAATATCAAGAATTAAAGCAGATTCGGCTAATGTTCCTATGTCTAAATTAAAAGATTAGCACTCATTTGAATAAATTTCAATGCAAAACTTCAATTAAGATGAGGAGACAAAGCACTAAAAAAGAGGAAATTTCCAAACTACTCCATCTTAATCCAAATACTAATTGCCTCATTTTCCAGATACTGTAGGTAATAGTGTAGGAAACAGCGGAAATAATAGTGGTGGAGGAATTGGAAATAACAGTAATGGAAATAGCTTTACTGTCAATGACTTTAGAGAAAGAGAACAAACATTCTTAACCTAACCACCTTCTGCAGAAATCAAACATCAACCACAATCATCTAATCTTTAATTAGATTTTGGCATAGATGTAACAGCACCAATTCAAATCCCTGTTTCTATACCATTTAAAATGCAAAGTGAAATCATCAAATTTTCTACAACAGGTAAATGTTGTTCAAGGGTCTTAATTGCAGATTGTGAATTTCAAAATATTTAAATTTTAGAGATGATCCTTGGTAAATTCAAGATCATATCCACAAGAGCATTTAGTACTGAAGAAGTGATTAATTTGATGCAAACTAAAAAAAAATGTAAATGCGGAAATAATGGTTTTGTTTTATATTTCATTAATGTTGATTTACCTAAAAAAGGAGGATTGTGGTTGAGTAGACAAATTAAAGATAAAATGATTCAAAAATGTCATATCATCGGAACCACAGGATTAGTGGAATATTATTCCAAAATCGAATATTATAAAAATGGAATAGATCAATATATTAGTTTACCATTTGATCTTAACGAAGTTAGCAAAATATTACAAATATCCCAAAAATATTGACTAATTTAATTTATATTGAATCAATTACAGTAATGTCTTCTTAAGTCTTGTACTTTTTACAATTCTGCCACTCTTTCAATAATTTCATCTTTTACTCTTTATTTCAATTTTGGCTCATTAAGGTGTTCTACTTCTTGTAAGAACTCTTATCTTTCCTCAATTTCTTTCATGATTTATGAAAACAACACCTCTAACTCTATTTATGGATCTCCCTAAAGAGTTGTTGCGTCTGATTAATTATCTGGTTTAAGCCCTGTGAAGTATAAATCCTTTCTATGCATTTTCTTAATTGCATTTGAAGTAGTTTCAGAATCCTTTAAAAAAACATCATTATTTTTCATATTGATCTCAGGCAATTCAGCTCCTTTAGGCAATGCTCCTCTTTTATATTTAAAAACTCTCTATAAATCTTCTATTATCTTTTTACGATCCTTTCCCTATATAGCTGGACGAAAGAATTTTCTCCCTTCATAATATTTTTCAATTTCCTTTCTAATCTCAACTTCAGGTTTCCTTTTTTAAATAAAATCAATTGGAAAAAATTGATGCTATTATTTTGGTTCTTCTTTTGGATAATCAATGACAGTTTTCTATGGGCATTGCTTTTTCACTCTCTCTTTCTCTGCCTCAATCTATTCTGCAGTCTTTTACTTTGGTTTTGGGTAATATATTTTAGGTTTTTCATGTGCATTATACAATCCAAATAACTCCTTCCCCAAACTTGTTTCCTTTCCAAATATCTTATATAATCTTTTTCTCTCCTCTTATGCTTGAGGATCATCTTCGTCAGGTAAAAATTAATTTTTCATTCAATTATTAAATGGCACAAAGAGAAATGAGTGAAGAAGTCAGAAATGACAATCCATACAGTCGACTCATGGCTCTAAAACGAATGGGCATCGTCGCAAACTACCAATAGATTAAAGATTTTACCGTTTTGGTTGTCGGAGTAGGAGGAGTTGGCTCTGTTCTTTGTGAAATGCTCACACGTTGTGGAATCGGAAAACTTATCATGTATGATTATGATAAAGTTGAGTTAGCCAACATGAATAGGTAGTATAGATCATTATTTAGATTATTCTTCACACCCTAGCAAGTTGGTTTATCCAAAGTTGAGGCTGCTAAGCAAACATTATAAAATATCAACCCTGATGTTGTGATCGAAGCCTTCAATGAAAATATCACTTCAGGGACAGGGTTCAAATAAATGTTAGAAAGAATGACACATGGCTCCTTAAAGGGAGGTGCAGTAAATTTAGTACTCAGCTGTGTCGACAATTATGCTGCCAGAATGACCATCAATAGTGCTTGCAATGAATTAGATTAAGTTTGGATGGAAAGTGGCGTCTCAGAGGATGCCATGTCAGCACATATTTAATTAATGATTCCTGGAGAAACTGCATGCTTCGCTTGTGCTGTACCGATTGCCGTGATTGAAAACAACGAAGCATAAATAAAAAGAGAAGGAGTATGTGCTGCATCCTTACCCACAACAATGGGCATTACTGCTGGTTTCTTGGCTCAAAATACCTTGAAATATTTACTTGGATTTGGGCAGACTACATTTTTGTTGGGCTATAATGCGTTGGCCGACTTTTTTTAGAATTATGCCATTATGCCAAATTCTGAATGCAAAGACTCACACTGTCTCAAAAGACAATAGTTGAATGCAGAGAAAACAAGACTAAACAAATTGAAACAAAAACAAGTGACAACAAATACAGAAGTATAACATTTAGAAAATGAATGGGGAATTGAAGTAATACATGATACTGAATTACCAATTTAGTAAACATAAGTCCAAACTGTTGAGAAAAACCCAGTTATTTAATCTGAGAATTTAGAAGATTTAATGAATCAGTTAAAGAGTTTACAATGATAAATGTATAAAAACTAATATTATAATTATGAACGTTTGCAGTTCACGATATTGTTAATTTAACTTGGTTTCAGGACAAGTGGTTCCCATGCCAAAAACACGAGTAGTTTGCCCGTTTTGCAGAACTACATATTATTGTTCATAAAGATGCAGAGATGTTGACTGGTACATCTGAAAACGAATTATAGGACTTCAGGGCACAAAATTTAGTGTATTCCGTCAAAGTTGATCAATTCACAAGAGATAACAGATAGCGATAAAGTTTCTACACTTCGAGAAATGAAACGCACTCCTGACGAGTTTGAGATTATATATGATTATCCATAATTAGGTAAAGGAAGTTTTGGAGCTGTAAAATTAGTCCGAGATAAATCCAATGGGTAACTGTTTGCCATGAAAATTGTACACTCCTTCTATTATAGTAGATGAATAAAAAGGATATCTTCGAATACTGCTCAATAGAGAACCTCAAAAGAGAAATCAGAATACAAAGAAAACTATTTCATCCAAATATTACATAACTATTCCATTATTTCGAAGACAAAGACTAAGTGTTCCTTATATTAGAGTATGCAGAACATGGATCACTGTTTCAATATTTAAGGAGAAGAGGTAAATTAGCAGAAATCGAAGCCTCTAAATTCTTTAGACAAACTTGTTTAGGGATTCAATATTTACATCAACAGGATATCATTCATAGAGACTTAAAAGTAAATACAATAAATAATTTAGCCAGAAAACATTTTATTGGATAGCCTTGATAATATAAAAATCTGTGATTTTGGATGGTCTGCTGAAAATATGAAATCTATGAAAAGAAATACATTCTGTGGTACAATTGAATACATGGCACCTGAAATGATTGAAGATCGAGCTCACGACCACACACTCGACATCTGGTGCTTAGGTGTACTGTTGTACGAGTTATTACATGGCTATGCCCCTTTTGATGGCAAAAATGATTTAGAAAAATGTTAAAACATAGTAAAGGGTAACTATAAATTAGACTCTTACTTAAGTAAGGATGCTAAAGAGTTAATTAAAAATCTCATCACTTATAAATAAAAGGATAGGTACAGTTTGTAATAAATTCTTGATCACAAGTGGATGAAAGCTACAGACGATAAAAATGATCTACTGAGGCATTAAAGACATCGATCCACTAATGCCTATACTGTACATACACAATCATAGTTTATAAATAAATCAACTGCTTCCTCACAGTCATCAATTTTGTAATAACATATTACTCAAGAAACACAACATGATACTTCTGTTGACCTCAAATATTAGAGGGTTACTAGAATCTCAGATCCATAAAGAAAACACACAAGATCCTAAACCTAAAAATCTGAAGAAAAATCTATTATGCATCAAATATTAGTGGCTTTAGGATGTTGCAAAAGAGAGGCAACAAGAGGTTCCAATAATTGATGATACTTTTTTTGTGTTGATATAATTTATTCAAATGAAAATTCATTTAATTGTTGCTTTAGTTTTAGGAAGCATCTTTCACATTTTACAGGATCTAGATTTATTCAAATCCATTAAATAGATCAATCCTTTTATTGGATGTGAATATATTAATGAAGATATTCCTGGGGCTGAAGACATGGTTAAATATTAAAATCATTTAATCTTTGCATCAGGTAATTTGGGTAAATTATTTGGGAAAGGTACTCCAGAAATGGAGTAAGCATAATTTTTCATAATTATTAATGCTAAGAATGAATCATATGCATAAAAAATGAAGTTAATTGGATTTCCATCTAATATTGCTCTTTATCCGCATGGTTTACATATTGCATAGTTAAATAAATAATATTACCTCTTCACAGTTAATCACGCATACAGCTATGGAGGAGAAAGGATAGAAATATTTTTAATTGAAGATGAATATACTTTATTGTACAAATCTTCAATTATTATGGGTCAACAATATACGGGAACTCTTAAAGACTTGATTGTTGTCTCAGAAAACAGGTTTCTTATTACTAAACTCATGCCTTACACTGATCCTATTGAAGGGTATTCATTTATGTAATGTTCAGGCGAAAAGAATGGGGACTCAGTATGAATCTTAAAAATTTAGGAATTCTTTTATTAAAGAAAGCAAACACCTACATTTTGGATTGCCAATTCGATATTCAATATTCAATACCATAATGTTAAACTTTACCTTATGGTTTTGCCTGGGCAGGAGGAATAACATGGGATGGTAATTAAACAGTATGGGTTGGCGATAATTTGAAGAAGGTTGTCTACTAATTTAAACTACTCGAAGAAGGATTAGAAAAAGTATCATATTTTTAAGTTCCTCATCAAATCGATAACATCCACTACGAACCTGAATATCTCTACATTTCAATGACACCCAAAGCCTACTAAACAATAGCCCTGCAACTATACCTAAGAAGCAATGAATTAATGAGAAATCAGTCATATCATATGTATTCAGCAGTAGGTAAGCATTCTCTATCAAACAACCATACCGAAATAATATATCAATCAAACTAATTTATCAGAGGAATTTCAGGAGGCCTCGTATTAGGGGATAAATTATATTTAACAAGTTGGGCCGATATCGCCCCTATGGTGTGCTAATCATGAATTATTATTATGAATAAAATATATTTAAAGTCACTTGACGAAACTTGCGATAATCCCCATCTCCATGAAGCCACAAAAATGTTTTTAACCATGAATAAAGAAAATCACTCAAGAGAAGAACTCTATTACATTCTTCAAAGAATGGAAGAACTTCCATACTTTAAGTAGTTTGTCTCAGAAAAATTATCCAAAGGAACTTAAAGAAATGATATTCTAGAAGTATTCTATTCACTAATTAGTTATGTTCTCGTTTACGTATGGAATATTTTAAAGGAGGAGAGGTATTATTTTAGGAAAATGATACATCCAATGATAAATTATATATAATTTAATATGGAGAAGTGATTCTAATGAGATAAAAGAAAATGGAATAGCTTATGACATTATAAAGATAGAATTCAGAGTAAGTATAACCTTAACCATAAATGAAATTATCACAATTACTTGCAGCAAAAAAATTCACCAATAAGCTAGTTAAATAACATAATATCCATAAAGAAATGTGTATTTCTAAGGAAGAGAAATAACACCTCGAACATCAATATGGGGAAAGCATCCGAATCTTAGGAGTTGGTACTGGATTTGGTGAAAAAGCACTCGCTGAAAACATTCCAAGGTCGCTCACTGTAGCTTGTTATAGTTTAGAATTATTTGTGATAGTATTAAAGAAAGATGACTTTCTAACATATCAATTGACATTTGAAAAAACAAAAAAAGAAAAGCAATAATTAATGTTCAACATATTTAAAAGTAAAATTAATTAATAATTTAAGATGTTAATAATGAATATTCATCATAGAGATTAGAAAGTATGATTTATAGTTGCCAAACCATAACATACGATAGAGGAACTTAACTATCCACTGAAGATGAAACAGGTAATGCCTTCTATCTAATCATAAATGGTGATGTTACCATGTACAAAAGAGTTGAAAATAAAAATATTCCACTCTGTATTGTGTCTTAAGGACATTTATTAGGTGAAGAAATCATAATAAATGCAAATGGAAATTATGAATATACAAGTTAAGTTACATCTTTGTAAGCCACTGTAATTGTTATTGATGCTGATGAATTTATTCACAAATTCCCTGAAGAATGCAGAAAATAATTAATACATGATTATAAACCAAAATAAATTAATAGGGATAACCTCCTATAACTGCTGACTTCCAAAAAATCAAGATAATTATTTCAACAAAAAGTTATTGATAAAGAATAAGCTCGATTACTCACATAAATTGATGATAAATTGCCTTAAAAATCAAGTTTTGTTGAATCAATGAACAAATTAAATGAAATTAAGTTTAATTAGAATTTTATGACAAGATACTCTAATCCAAGTGTTTAGAGTTTCTGCATTAAAACTATCATAGACAGAGAAAAGAATTTCAATAAATCAAATGAGTAAAATTAACAAGAAAAATAAAAATAAGAAATAAAAGAATTTGATTTTGGAAATACAACAAAAGATGCAGCTAAAAGAAGAAAATTCCTATTTGAAAATAAATTAAGCATCAAGAAACCACAAACCAACTATTTATAACCCCATTACCACATACTACCTCTTTCGATTAAGAGAGATGTAATAAAGAATTTCAGATATAATAATAAAAAGTCATTGTGTTTTTCGCATATGAATGTGTCCTCATTCAAACCATAAACACCAAGAATTTTCACATCTAGGCCATCGAAATATTAAGATAGTTAAAGTACACATATGTGCACTATAGATTGATGAAAAACAACCACTTTGATTATAGTATTAAATTAATAATGTCGAGGTCATCTTCAAGAAGAGGAAGCTAAGCAATCGGATCTTTAATCTATTATGCAAGCCAAGATGACACTTACAATGTTAAGGCTTTGCTCTATGAAAATCATGGTCAGAATCTATTGCTACTGTAAACATAGAAACTCTATACATGTATCATTGATTACTACTAGTGATCCATTTATCGTGTTACAATAACAATGAACAATTAACTGAACTCTATTTCCAGTACATCTAAGCTTAAATTGATAAAAATATTCACACAATGGAAGAAGTCAAGCAATGGGTTAACAAATAAAATGATGAAGGGTTCACTGCCTTACATTTAGCTGCCTACAGAGGTTCAATGGTAAAATTTACCTAAACATTAGAGTTCTATCAAACTTCTTGAATAATATGGAGCAGATTTCACAATCAAAAATTTCAATGGTATTTTGTCCTCTTATATAGATTTAACTTCCTTACATACAGCATCACAAGGAGATTGCCCATTAACAATTTATTATTATTTGTAAAAAGGAATACCTGTTAATGTTGTCGATAACAAAGGAAGCACTCCATTACATTGGGCTGCCTACTCCGGAGCCTACAATGCTGTCAACTTCCTCATTACATGGGGAGCTAACATTAATTTGTAAGATACTGATACACTCGTCACACCTTTGCATTTGGCTACAATGCAAGGTAATTCCAGAATAGTGAGGAAACTATTAATGAAAGGCGCCAATAGAGCAATGAAAGATAGCAATGGAAAAACACCATTAGATCTTGCATTAGAGAGTGATTTCTAAACTATTGCCACAATGATTGTAATTTATTCTGTTATCAATTAGAAAGATAAAGCAGATATATATATTTACTGCAATGTCAGACAACCTTTTAGACCAGTGACAAAACAAAGAGGCAGTTAAATAGCATTTCTTGTGATGTATATGACTTGTTTCATCCTGACAATTGTATTTACTTTCCCATGTAAAGTATGATTTTAAAAATGATAGTTGTCATCAATACAGCTTGGATGTGGATATTCTTTACATTAACTTCTTTAACTGTTGTATTCTTTTTTATTTCATGCTGCAAAGATCCTGGGATTGTGAGATGTGATTAAAAATAAGATATGTACGCTATGTTGAAAAAATATGATTGTTCTACAATTTGTGCAGATTGTAAAGTAAATATCTATAAATAAATAAGTTAGTTCGACCAAAACGATCTAAGCATTGTGATGTTTGTTAATAATGCGTTATGGTTTATGATCATCATTGTCCATGGATCAATAATTGTGTTGGTGCCAAGTAATATATATCACTATATCTAGAAATCATTTCGTTTTTTATTTCTTCATTTTGAGTTTATTTCTAGAATTAATACTCCAATTCTTCATGTAAGGTTCTCATTACACAGATGACTTAATTGTAAGATTTTACAATAATCAATATGATTGGGCCTTAATTGGCAAAAAAGTCACTTTTTATTATGTTATATTGTACTGTACAGTATTCATTGTACCTTTGGGGTATTATTTAAAATTATCTAGAATTTTAATATATATCTAAAGTTTTAATTTATTAACCGGATAAACAACCTTTGAAAGACATAGTATGGGTAATGTTAAAAGTGACAAAGCCAACAAAAGCACCTTAAATTTGAATGAAGAATAATAATCATTAGAATCCACAGAACAAGGATAAGGTGGAACTCAAGCATAAGAACCTACAATGCAAGAATCCAAGTTAAGTTTAGGAAATTGTTTTGAAATGTGTTTCATAAATAGGAGAAAAGAAGAATATAGTAGTGAATTGTCTACAAATTTTATTGAACTATGATAATTTAAATAAAATTAATATGCAGACTCAAGAATTAAAAATAGCCATCACAGGTGCAGCTGGTAATTTAGCTTAAGCATTGTATATGTTTCTATAACCTTAGTTATCCATTACTAGGATCCGGATAAGTATTTGGATCAGAATAAAAGTTCTCACTTTAATTATTAGAGTTACCAGAGAGATTGCCAGAATTAGAAGGAATCAAAATGTAAATGGAAGATTGTGCCTTCCCTCTCTTGAATAATGTTATCGTTTCCAGTGATCCTGTTGTTGCTTTTAAAGATGCTGATGTCGCAATATTTTTGGGTGCCATGCCACGCAAACCTGGTATGGAACGAAGTGATCTACTGTAAATGAATAGAGAAATCTTTGTTTTATAAGTAATCTTATAAATGATTCAGGGTTAAGTGTTAAATGAATATTCAAAACCTACAGTAAAAGTATTGGTTGTAGCCAATCCAAGTAATACAAATTGTGCCACTTTGGCTCAATAATGTCCAAAAATACCTTTAAAAAATTTCACATCTCTCATGTAATTAGATCATAATAGATGTGTCTCTACAGTAATACTATTTATTATGATAGTTAGCAAGAGAAGCCAACACAACTATCGATTAAGTGAAATAAGTCATCATTTGGGGAAATCATTCACTCACTCAATACCCAGATTTAATGCACACAGTCATTAATGGCAAGAAAGCCTCAGAAATCTTTTCAAATGATTTCTTGAGGAATGCCTTAATTTAATAAGTCTAGAAAAGAGGAGGATAAATATTGTAAGTCTCCAGAGGTGCCAGCACAATCTCAGGAGCCACAGCTGTCAAAGATCACCTAAGAGCATGGTTCCTAGGAACTTAAGAAGGAGATTGGACTTCTTTTGGAGTATTTGATTTGATTATTTAGGTCATATCAGATGGAACCTATTATGGAGTACCAAAAGGGATTTGTTTCTCAATGCCAGTTAGATGCAAGAATTTTGATATCTAGGTTGTAGATGACCTAGATATAGATGATTTATCGAAACAAAGAATCCAATTATCTTTAGTCGAATTACAAAAAGAATTGTAATGATATTAAAAATGATAATTATTTATAATGGTCAATTATGATAATGGTGACTATATTTTGATCTCTGTCAAATCAGCGAGCATTGTCATTCTATTTTTAGTGATAATATTCACAGGTAATATACCTTACAAATCGAAGACATTTAGAGAAAATAAAGTAATTTCTATTTTATCATAAAGTCAGTAGTTGCAATAGCATCTGCATTTTCAGGAGGCCTCTTTCTTGCTGTCGCACTCATGCACCTTTTACCTGAAGCAGGAGAAAAATTTAATGAATTGAAAATAGAGAATAATCAAGAAGATAAGGAAACCTTTCCCTACCCCTATTTAATAACAATCTGTAGTTTTGCTGGAATTCTTTTTATTGAAAAAATAATAACAAATCATAAACATTTGCATTCTGAAGTATAATTATGATTAATTTAGCATATTGATGTATTGCCTACTTCAGAGTTGATAATCAAAACAGATTAAAGTGTCTGTTGTAGCCAAATTGCTGCTTGCTGCAATTAAGTGGAAGGAAATGCACAAGAGGATGATTTACGAAAGGCGGTATCATCATAATTTAAAATGGCTCAACGAGTTGGTTTTAATGAAAAAAGGAAAAAAGTTGTGAAACAAAAATAAAACTTAACCCCATATTTTCTATAATTGGCAGTTGGGATACATGCTATCTTTGAAGGATTAGCAATTGGAATCGAAACAAATGCTAGTAGATGTATTGGGATTGCTTTAGCAGTCTTTTGTCATAAATGGGTAATATATCTAATATTTTAGGCCGAAGGGTTAACTCTGGGTTTAGTATTTAAAAAAGCCAAAGTCACACATTCTAGAGCAAAGAGACTTATTATTTTATAAGCAGCCATGAATCCAATAGGAGTTGGCATAGGTTGGGCATTATCTAATAATGGCAATCTAATAGTTGGAATTTTTTATTCTATCTCGGCTGGAACATTTCTGTATATAGCAACGATTGAAGTAATCGTTGAAGAATTCAACATCGCCAGATATAAGTGTCTAAAATACATTGCATTTATTTTAGCCATTGCTTTCGTGAGTTCAATATGGTTTTTAGAGTAAATAGATTTTTGATGTTATACTAATTATATATAATCAAGTTAAATCTATACTTTTTCTTTAAACAGCTCTCTATTACATAGGACCAATAGCTGCCTCCAAAAATACTTAGTGTTACTCAGATTTTGGAATACATCTCATTGCTGACCAAACTGAAAATATTCCAAGGCAACTCAACAAACAACATATGGCAATCAAATATATGTACATAAAAAATATACCATTCAATAATGTTGTGCAAAAGGTATTTTTAAATCTAATTGATCCTTGTTTTATATATGAACAATTTAATGTTTTTGATAAATCTTTTGTTTCCTCAAATATTTAATTTAACTAACTTCCATAATAGGTAATATTTGTAGTATATAACTAGACTTCAGAATCCAATTCACTTAATTACTCTTCATATGCTGTCAAATTCTTTAGAATAGGGAGGAAAGTATTTTTTACACAAGTAATATATGCCTTAATTTAATTAATGAGCTTTATAATTATCTCTCCTTAATTCACTTTACATTTCTTATACTCGTTGCTATATCTTTCAGATGCAAAGCTCTAGTCAGTTTCATCAAATATTAAACAAATTGCCATTCCAAATTCTTGATGTGGATTGCTGTAGAAACTATTTTCCTATTAGTTATTTTTCAACTTACTTTATTTTTAGAAAGTCAGCCTTATAATATTTGCAATCCTCATTTCGCCATTCCCATTCATCTTACGATATCTTACATTTCCCATTCCCCCTCTATAGTGAATCATCTATATTATAATCAGTCCATCTATTCAATGTTCTTAACACTACCTAAGGATTATCATCATTAACAGCATTAATTACATTACTATAATTTAGAAAATATCCTTCAATCATAGAACGATATTCCTAAATTACATTCTAAGAGTATGATAACTATCCTATTGAATTAATTGAAGAATCCAATGAAATAATATTATGAAATGAATTATTCAAATTGAAATAAGATACAAAATCTCCATTCTCATATAAACATACCTCTATTTATCTGTAAAATGATTCATTTTTTACTAAATGTTTAGGAGGTTGAATAATTCTAATAATTTATTTCAATACATCTCTATCATGTATTACACCATTAGCAACATTGCATATTAAATTGTTATTTATTAAGGAAACATAATAAACAAAAGTTAAAATTACAAATCCGAGAATAAGTAAAACAGCAATAGCAATCCAAGATATGTGTAATAGGAATCCAAGTTTTTAAAATCTTAACCAAGTAACCATAGAAAATGAAAATATTAAAACAATAGTAGTTATGCAAGTGAATATTAAATATCTTTTATATGCTGTGACTCCAGAGTCAAATATCCAACTCTTTGTACTGAGAGTTTACTCTAATTTTGATAAGAATTTTATCACTTCAAATGAGAATTCATTTAAGAGTTTTTCACTTTAATTCAGATTATCGATTATTACTTTGCTATTTATTTAATTAGATTTTTGTTTAATTGTTTTCATGAATTCTATTGCATCATCTCTAGTTTTTAGTTCTTCATGTAATAAATTGGTAACAGTTCCCATTTACTTTAATGGTCCTAATTAATATAGGAAATCACTCTACAGAAATTATGATTTACTAAATGGATTTGGATTGACTATCTATATTTGATAATTCTTTTCATATAATAATTTAAGTTGCTAATACTCCAATTAATATTCTTAATCTATTTTCTCTGTCTCTATTTCACTTAATTAAGTGAGTGCCTACTACCTAGACTTTTATTTAAACTCAGATGTTAATTATTCAATTTATTCGTTTATGTATAAAATTCCTTACCAATTTCCATGCCAACCCTAACCATCCTATTATTAAATAGTTGTTTCAATCATCCACAAAGAAATACACTTTATCTATAACAAACTAAATCATTAATTAAAATACCTGCTCTCAATCTATGTGTCTGTATAAGATAATCCACATATCCCACATAACATCACACTCAATATGATAATAGAGAAGAAAAGAAAGTATTTTTCAAATGTACTTTTAGTATCTGTTTCCACATTTACATAGCAACATCTCATAAATACTTTTAGTTTTGGAACACAAAAAATTTAACAGCAACATAATAAAATAATTGTAATCAATAAGCATACAATTATTGCAAATATCTCATCTAATTAGATTAACTATGCTTACAATTAATTATGAATATAATTCATATTAGTACTAATCTGGGATTAATGTTTTTTCATTTTTCCAATTTGAAATTACCGTCCCTAAATCCCAATTCAAATTAAAAACAGCCTTTGCCTTATCTGCTCCATTCTATGCACTTATTGGCCACAACTTCTCACTATCCTACACAAATCCCCCGCACTGTTATTTGTAAAGTTCCTAATAATTACTCAGCAACTCTTTGAATTATGGCATAACAATAATTATATTTTTTATGTGATATTGATTCATTCTAATTAACTTATTTTCTCAGACATAAGAACACTACTGTCCAGCAATTTTCTTAGGTCTTTTTACCACGATGATACCAAGGTTTGAATTGACTGAATTTTGTCTTTCTTGTCTCTAGGAGGTTATGGGATCTTTTTCTTAGTTATTTTTTTTGTTGCTTTGGGAACTGGAGTTTTTTTAGAACTTCCTACAATAATAACATCATCATCATCTTCCTAAGTAACAGATCTAGTTAATCGGCGTTTCTATTTCTTTTATTTGGGCTTCAATTTTTTCTGCTTCTAAATAGGCTTCACACTATCTTTATTTGGTGACTGTAACAAGCTGATTTCCACATCTTCCGTACTCATTTTTAATATTTTTGTTAAAATGATATTTCAAATCAGTTGGTCAATGGCAAAAAGCCTTGTAAAATTTGGATCTGTGTTTATAGATTATAAAAAAAAATTTTAAATTAAAAATATTCGAAACTGCCTATTAATTTTGCTCACAATTCGAGAATCTGTCCAAAATAAGATATTTAATCACTGGTCATTTATAAGTAATATTCCTAATTATTAACATGAACAATATAGTTAATATTTATTAAAAATGTAATATTATGATTTCCTACCTGCTCCCAATCCCCTTGTCCAAGCCGCAGATCCAGAAATTAAACCAAGAATGTAAGAAATTACATGAATAAGGGCGCAGATTAAAAAGAAAGATGCATTCGATGAGAGAGATTGCTCATTCAATATGTGGGATTATTTCAGTGACAACAAACTTAACCTCGTATATTAGAGGTTCGATAATTATCCCTGGTCCATGATTCCCCTTAACAATCATCGATTTGCAGCTTCATGCTTTTTCGACTGCAAAAAACTCTTATCCTTAAATAGAGAAATTCGATTAACAGAATTCCCCTAATTACTTTACAAAAATCTGTTCCCCACAACCATGAAGTACAAAGACCCGAAACAACTAATCTTGGAACAAGACTAAAGAAGGTACAATGGACTGAAGTTCGACTCCCAATTCGAAAGTGGAAATCTCTTCACATCATATAAAGTTGCCCCCAATGAATACGACCTCATGATGTAAAATGATACCAACTCAAAAGGCAACACACAATGGTTCTTTTTCTCTGTAGAAAACACAACCAAAAACAGCGAAGTGACATTTAATATCATCAATTTTGTAATCTAAATATTACTATCAAGTATTGTAGATAAAATGTGATTCACTATTTAATATGGGTTAGAGGTTAGTGGTGTTTTCCACAAAAAACAACAAAGCCAAAGGAACTGGATGGGTTAAATCTGGATACAATATTGCCTATTTTAAAAATAAATTCAAAAGAGAAAATAGCCAATTGAAAACCTACTACACTCTCACTTTCACCTACAAATTTGAACACTCAAATGATAAAGTTTACTTTGCTCAATGTTACCCATACACCTATCAATAATTGAATATATTCATTGAACGTGTCATCAAACCTAATAAAGTATTCTAATTTTTAATTAGTTTTCTGTTGTAAAAGAGTTATGTAAAACTATTAGCAAGTTATCTTGTCCATTCATTACCATAGGGAATGGAAAAAGAGCAATCTTACTGATGGCAAGATAACATCCTGGAGAAACTCCTGGGTCCTTTGCCTTGGAAGGAACCATGGAGTTTTTAGTTAGCAACTCAATGGAAGCTGATATTTTAAGATAGAATTTCACATTTTACATAATCCCAATGATCAACCCAGATGGAGTGGTATTTGGGAATTATAGATGCAATCTTTATGGAGTAGATTTAAATAGAATTTGGATCATTCCTCATAAAGATTTACATGATTCAGTTTGGTATGTCAGAGAATTAATCAAATAAATCAAATAAACAAGTGAGTTAAGCCTGATTGTCGACTTTCATGGACATTCAAAAAAGTAAGATACCTCTTAATCTTAGACTAAATAGCTTTTTCTATGCAAACAGTTGTTGCGATGAGTAGAAACTTTTTCCTCTTATTGGATCAACGATATCTAAAATGATTAATCTCAAGGATTGTTCATTTAGCATACATGAAAGCAAGAAAAAAACTGCAAGAGCAGCATTACAAGATGAAGTAACAAATGGATTCACCTATACAGTTGAAATCTCATTTCATGGTTATCGTAAACAATTAACCTATGATTTTACTGAGGCTTCTTATAAACAATTAGGAGAAGATATTGGTTTATCTATCTTTAAACTTTATGAATCTTCTATGATAAAATAAAGTAAATTACCTCGAGTAATCGGATTAAATTTAAGTGATGAAATTGACAAAATGTTAAGAGAATGTGATTTAAGTTAATTGAAAATTGGCTAAGATGATTCTGGAAGTGATTCTAGTCCAGAGGATGATGCACTATTAGAATAGGAATTAAACTCCTTCAATGAATCAAAAAGACAATGCAAAATCATCATATCAGCAAAAAAGAAATCATTAAAAATTGATAAAGCCACTTAAACTGATATTTAACATTACTAAAATTTAATGCTTGATGAAAAGGTCCTACAAAGAATTGAAGAATAAGTAAAGGCTATAAGAAAACCAGCAACAGAAGCTGTTTTTATCTTGGATAATGATGTTCCATTTAATGAAGGATAAATTAGTGAGTTTCAATAAACTGATATCTCATTACAATAAATCCTAGGAAAAATGTAAGTCTATCATGTAAGAGTTTCAAATAAGTATTATATTCAATAAATTAGAAATTCCATGTATTCTAATCAATTCACAACTCAATCCAGCAAACCTGTAGTAATAGTTTTAAAGAATCCATATTCAAAATAATAGTTATAATAATAGTAGATGCAATCACAAGTAACATAATAACCAGAATTAACATCAATCAAAAATAATCGAAAAAGAGCTACATCAATAACTGGAAGATCATCAATTGAACATAGAAGATTAGTTCATGATAGGAAATATAGTATATAATAATATCCTTAAGAAAGAGCGCATGGTAACACATATCATTAAGGATCTCCATCAAATTTATTAACTTAAGATGCCACTTTTGAGAAAATAGCAAATATAAGTAAACTAAAATTTTATGATAAATAAATGCTAAAAAATTTGTTTTGATATTTATATTATGGGACTGATATCATACTATTGTTTAATAGTTGTTGCCTTCATTGGATTGATCATATATGATCTAATATTCTTCACAACTTACACTTATGACATCTGTCCTCCTATTGAATACACAGCTGCAAGGTTACTATATGATTCTTAAGATCTCTATCACATGAATAATTTCTTACCAGCATAAACTACTACTAATACAACTAGTAATGCTACAGATACTAATACAACAACTACTAATACAACTGATACTAATTCAACAACTACTAATACAACTGATACAAATACAACAGATACAAATACAACAGATACAACTAATTCAACCACTGAAAACACTACAGCGACAACAGCCAGTGTTAGTGATACAGGTTTAGCAAATCCATTAGTAATATATTTGAATATTTAGGTTAAACTTCCATTTATTATAATTTTATTATATTGTGGGATCATTGGATTAGTACTCTTAGCTATGCTAGGTATATATTGTTTTGGAAAAATGTCAAGTGAACGATTTGGCAGTTTAAGTACCGATTTATACAATTAGATATGTGTTGGGCATGCCTAGGCATATATGTGAGAAATTTCGCTGTTTTAACGAGGCTCTGTTCTCTAGTCGGTTTACTACTTATTGCAATTTAGGCTATTTTAACATTGACATCTGAAGAATGCTAAACTGCTGTCCATGAATACAAAGCTAATAGAAAGATTTATTATGTTGTAATACTATAATCTAAAATATTTAGGAAGGTGCCTTATATGATTCATCCATTTTATTTGTTCTCGTAAATCTTGGGTTTTGGGGTGCCACTCATTGTATTATTCCAACACTCAAACTATGCATTGACGCAGAATCCTTCTTATACGAACCATTTGATAGATCTAAAGGTTTAGCCTATTGGTTTTGTTGTATATTCCTTGGACCTTGATTTATAAATAAAATGTTATTAGAAAATTATGGTGATGATATTTACATCTATGAAGAATAGGTGTTAGAATAAGAAAAAATCCTCCATGAATTCACAACCCTTCATGAATTCTCTAAACTCCCAAGCTATGAACAGACTTGGCTTCAAAAGCAACTATACGACAACATCAAACTTTAAAAAAATGATTACTTGAAAAACAAATACATCAAAGAACTTAGTAATTCCCTTATGGAGACTTGTGATGATGAATTGGTTATCAGTGTTTACAATGATATTTTGGATGACCCTTGCAACACTCTGCCCTTACAATTACTCTCATAAAGTGAATACAATCCTCCACCACTATCAGGTGAATTCCTTGAATAGATCACCCATCCTATTGATAATTTAAGCACATGGGTTGATAAAAATACTACCTTATAACATGGATCCGATTAACCAACTATACTGGTGTATCCCGATATCATTTTTGGGATTTAAAAAATGTTTAATAAAAATGATTTAAAGCATTAAATTGACATAGTTTATCATAATGGGCTAATATCGAGAAATGAAATTGTCTACTTTGATTAATAGGGCGTGAGGATTAGAGAAAAGTAAGTTGGGAAATTGTTGAAAGTGTACACATTTTAGAAAAGTTCAAATACATCAATTAAAAAGACTAAATTGTGCCAAAAATTAAGTAAAAGAGGGCTAGTACACTCTTTTTTGAAATTATTGTCCTTAAATTAGAACAAATAAAATGTTAGCACACTTCTCTATGAATGTTTACTCTTTGAAAACTAAGAATGGTGTAATGAAATTGTCAGTTAGTCGTGGTTTAACAATCTTATTTAACTAAGCTTTACAGAGGTTAAAGATCCTGGACCTATGTTTCACTAAGTCGTTTACGATAACCTTAAATCAATTTCAGATTAGAATTTCACATTTGCCTAGACAGATTAATTATTATTGAGATTGCACTAATATTTTGAAGCAAACTTCTTAGAATTAAAATAAAGTAAAATTGAAAACAAGCACCGAAAAAGGTTGAAGAAGCAGAGAAAACTCCACCAGCAACTTCTAATAATAAATAAAAAGGTAATAAGCCTAAAGGAATAGGATATGGAGATATTACTTACACATAATAATATAATAATTAAGCAGCAAATAAAAAGAAAGAAATCTCACTCTTGGATTCTGATAAAATTTATGCAACAACAGAAAACTTAGGTATCAAGATTCAGACACTAATCTTTAAACAATTACAATACATAAATCTTGAATTCATACATTTGATACAAGATTCTTGTCTGATTCCCGTAATAAAAGTTAATTTTCATCACTAAGTAAAACTTAATCAATAGGTGATAAATATGAAATGATTATCTATATTTTAAATTGATGAATAGGTTATTGGTTGAAGAAACACTTCATTTATTTACTTGTAAAGATTATGGTAATTTATCTCTATTTGAAGTGTTATAAAAGGTATTCTTAGAGTCGAATTTCTAATAAAATAAAGATACATAATAAACAGAAATAACTGAAAAACTTCAAATATTTTACAATAAACTAGTAGATATATTAAAA
>JMSD01000034.1:53592-65824 GCA_000715435.1 Paramecium caudatum
AAGATCCTAATTCCCTTTACCCTATAATCATGAAACCTCTCGTCCTTAAGACTTCAGAGGTAACCAAATAGGCAGGATGGAAAAAGTAAATGGGCGAGTATTATTCAACATTATCCTCAACTCCATCTAATAATAAAATGACTCGCATCATAAAGGAGTTATCAGAAATTGGAGACAATTTACCTCTCCAGGTAACTAATTCTATCTTCCTTCGATATGATAAAGATCGTATGGATGCCATGCAAACTCTAATCATGGGCTCAAGCGGCACTCCATATGCTCATGGCGCTTTCTTATACAATTTACTATTTTGTGATGATTATCCATCTAGACCTCCAAAATGTTTATTAGAAACAACGGGTCATGGAAAGGTTCGTTTTAACCCCAATCTCTATAATTGTGGTAAAGTTTGTTTAAGTTTGCTCGGAACATGGGGTGACAATTGGGATGCAAAATAATCTACATTATTACAGATATTAGTGTCAATACAAGCAATGGTGATGTCTGAGTATGTATACTACAATGAACCTGGATGGGAGAGCAGCATGGGAACACCAGAGGGAGAAAAAAATAACAGAGGGTATTGCAACATTGTTAAACTTGCGAATATCAGATATGCTATGATTGAATAACTTTAAAAGCCACCTCAGGGATTTGAAGAGGTTATATAAAAGAGCTTCTATTTAAGAAAAGATGCTATTATTAAGGAAGTCTAAGCTTGGATAGATGAAGCTGACCTACCAGTCAGTTATGCATGTACCTAAAATCATAATATTTCTCAACCTTTTAGTCAGCAACCCTCAAAATTTAAAACGGTTTTGGTGGCTGAATTTGATGCTTTGAAAAAAGAATTAGAAAAATTAAAAGTAAGTATCACTCATGAAGGTGAAAAGAAGATAGTATCAATAATCTAAAGGCAATCATATTTTGAATTTATGGAATAAAAATAGAAAATTAAGAAACAATAATAAAAACAGTTAGAAGAGTTTCTTAATAGTGATTTGCCAGTTATTGATGTAAGTGAAAACTAAACCAACCACAGATAATTTGATACCTCCAATTCTGAAGTTTAGAATTTAATGTCTCGTTATATTGGTGTCATGGGATTAGATTCAGTGAACAAACAATCATAAGCAAGTGTGCTTATTTATGGATTAGGTGCTTTAGGAATTGAGACAGCTAAAAATCTCGTTTTATCTGGCCTCAAAAGACTTACAATTATAGACGGAAAGAGCTCTAATCAAGGATAGTTTTTTGTTTAATAATCTGATGTTAGCAGACTTGAACAAAGTTACAAACATTTACAAGGCTTAAATCCATATGTCTAAATAGATTATGCTACTGATTTGATTGCATCAATAAAAACACAAAATTACCAGGTTGTATGTTTATGTGAAATTGAATCACTAGAATAAATTCAAAAAATCAGTGACCTTTGTCGAGAATTTAAAATTGGTTTTATTTTATCCTAAATTCTTTCTGTTTTTGGAAGAGTTTTTGTGGATTTAGGAGAATAGTTTACAGTCAATGATATTGATGGTGAATAAATTCAAGAATTCATTGTTGAAGATATTCAACAAAATGAATCAATTATCTAAGTTAAAGGAAAGCATAACTTAAGTGTTGGCGATGTTTTTGAACTCAAAGAAGTTATCTCAGAGGGTGGAAAAACTTATAATGGTCAATAATTTACAGTGAAGCGTATAATTAATAAATCATTTATACAGGTTGAAGACTTATGTGAATATGGTAAATATGTTCGAAATGGAAGAGGTTAAACGATCAAATAAAAAGTGATAATCAATAATAAGGAAATGAAAAATATTATTTAAAATCCCCTGTTTGATAGTAATTTTATTCTAGATGAACAACATTTTGGAAAAATTAATTAACAAATGAATGCCTACTGTTAGAATGAGATTCTAACACCTTTGTTTGAAAAAACTGGATCTTAACTATTTCCTCCCCAAGCAGCCTATCTTGGTGGCGTAGTCTGTTAAGAAATTATCAAAGCTATCACTCACAAATATATGCCTATAAGATAATGCTATTTTCATTCTTGTGAAGACTTGTTAGACGGAGATTCTATAATTGGAGATTCTTTAGCTAAAGCGATTTCAGAATGTAAACTCCTTATGATAGGAGCTGGAGCAATAGGATGTGAATTATTAAAGAATTATGCCATGATTGGATTGGGAAATGAAGGCAAAATAATTGTCACTGATCCAGATGTGATTGAAAAATCTAATTTAAGCAGATAATTCTTATTTAGAGAAAAACATATACGACAACCAAAATCTTATACTGCCGCTAATGCCTGCTTAAAAATGAATCCAAAAATGAAAATTGTTGCTAGATTAGATAAGATCTCTCAAGCAACTGAATAACTATATGGTCCAGTATTTTAGTATGTTGATGTTGTCACAAATGCTTTGGATAATGTTCAAGCTAGACTTTATGTTGATTAATAATGTATAGAGTACCTCAAACCACTTCTTGAAAGTGGTACGCTTGGACCTAAGGGACACGTATAAGTAATATTACCTAATCTCACTGAAAGTTATGGAAGTAAATAAGACCCTGAGGAGAGTGTAGACATTCCCTACTGTACACTCAAAATGTTTCCAGAGGACAGTAATCATTGTCTAGAATGGGCAAGAGATAAGTTTGAAAAACTATTTACAACGAAACCACAATAAATTAGACAGGCACTCTAATTTAAAGATTTGAGTACAGAGGCTTTGGAAAAAACACTCAAATTCTGCTAAAATCGACCCAAATCTTTTTCAGATTGTGTTGCTTATGCAGTAAATAAGTTTTATAAGTATTTTAATCATGGAATAATGGATCTTTTGAAAGCTTATCCTTTAGATCACATCGTGAATGGTAAATTATTTTGGTCCTCCCCAAAAAGACCTCCTCAGCCTTATGAGTTCAGAGGTGATGAAATGTAAGTTAAGTTTGTTATCTCAACATCCAAATTATATGCATAAGCTGTCGGAATAGAGATACCCTCTTAAGTTGATTTTGATGAAATTTTAAGTACTATTAAACCTAAGGAATATAAGGAGAACAAGGAAAAGTTACAGTAAATTTAGTAACAAGTCCAGAAAGATGAAGAAAATAAAGTCTAAGACAAATAAGATCAAACAAATTAGAAAACTCAATAACAATTAATATCAGAAATTATTGAAAATTACAAAGACTATTATGAACCAACTGATAATATTCCAAAAATCCTTAAATCTCTTGATTTTCTGCCTACTCCAATTTAATTCGAGAAAGATGAAGATGACAATAATCATGTAAATTTTATTTAAGCTGCCCTAAATTGTAGAGCCCATAATTATGGTTTAGAGAATTTAGATTGGTTAACAACAAAACTTAAAGCAGGCAGAGTAATAATTTATTTTATCATAGATTGTACCAGCAATGGCCACCACAACTGCATGCATTGCAGGTTTATAGACAATTGAATTGGTTAAAGTTTTAAAGAAAAAGTAACTAAATTTATATAAGAATACCTTCTTGAATTTAGCTATTCCATATGCATTGTAATCAGAACCAGGTGAATGTGAAGTTGAAAAAGTTAATGGTGAAAATATTTCATTTTGGTCCAGATGGAATGTTAAGTTAAATGTTGAGATAAATACATTACAAAAGTTTATGGCATATGCTGAAGAAAGATATCAAGAAAAAATAACATGCATCAAATAGAAGGCTAAGTTATTATATTCACCAATTATGTTCAATTCTGAGCAAGAAAAATTGGAGTTATTATAGACTCCAATCTATTTGCTGTTTGAAGCCCATGAATACGAGTAATATGTTGAATTGGATATCACATTCAAAAGTAGAATCAAGTGCAGATTTTATTATTGAAATATAATATATATGAGATAATATTTGAATAGGTCCTTTTACATAAAGAGTGACTTAGATGAATCTGCTCGATAAAGTTAGAGATAGAAATCACTTCACTCCAAATCCACTACCAAGAAAATCCCTCCATTAGTCAACAAAACTATTCTTCAGTCCGACACTAAATAAGAACCCAGATTCACAATCTCTCGTATTAGTAATGCGAGATTTTCAAAATAAAAGTATCTACGCCATGAAATACTCGATCTCTCTTAAAATATGAATATTGAAAATCAAGAAAAGAAAGATTATGAAACAATTGAATAATATTTTCTCTTGCATGGGTTTAATTTTTCATAAAATATTCATCGCAACACCTACCTTCCTATTGAAAGATTTAACGATGACACATACGATTAAATTCCTGATGAGTAAGTTATTCAAATGTTACGGAAAGACAAAATACCCATTTTTGTCATGGAGCAAAGTGGCATGGGGGATTGGTTCTGGTACAAGGCTCATTTAACAGGATATAGCAAATTATTTCATTATTCTAGAAAAAGTAGAGAAGGTAGATGTGCAAGAATTCATTTTATTATGGATTTCGAGGACAAACTCACATATATGAAAAAGTTATAAAGAGCTTTCTATTTAAGAGACTAAATGGATAGATAACTTAAATTCAATTGTTACATCGATAATATGCCAACAAATGATCTCGTGGTTTTAAGCAATCCATAAGCAAAAAGAATTAAAAAAAGAATAGGATTTGAATACCCAAAGTAATGGGTCCTACGAGAATTTATGGAGGTTAATACTTTATACCTGAAAACTTAAAATCAAATAATATTTGTTCATTTTTTGAAAAATAGTGAAACCAACTCAAATTTAAGAGATTTATTGAATTTATTCAAAGATCAATACAATAAACCTATAACAACTTAGTATAATTTAATAAATAATCAATAAATCTTTGAAAATGGAGTGTTAATTTAGACTATCGTAACTTCATTCAATATACTTAAGCAATCATACTCTTTGGCTTCAATTTGCAATATCAAACCAATTTAAAAGTGCTTATACTTTATTAATTAACAAATAGTTGAATTACAAAAAGTAGATTTATTTCTCTACTAATAATAAGCTTACGAAAAATTTCGATTCGCTTAAGAATATTCTATTAAAAATGGTCTTTCTTTTCTCAGAGGAAAGTGGATTCAAGATATTATACTGTCCTGCGAAAGTAATTTACAAATAGTAAATAAATGCAGCTAAATTTTAAATTAAATACAATTAGATCGTTTCTTTTAATTACTAAGAATGAGACTTCAGGATGCTGTCTATCATTTTGTTAAGGGTAATATCGATAAATTTATGAATTATTTGAGCGTTCATATACCTGAAGAAATACTCATATAATCGTATTCTTAAGTGCAGAATGTATACATCATTAAATAATCAATAATCAAACCCCTTTTTACCATTTAGGTTACATTGAAAGGAAATGAGATAAAATACTCACATAATCCAGCCTCTTTTTCTGAATATATTATGGGATTTTTTAATGAAATTTACGATAAAATCGGAGAAATACCAGATCCAGAAACCAGGTTAGTTGATTATTTTCACAAAGAATTTCTATATTTAATTAACGGTAATTTAAAAGCCCCTTTAAAGGATGATGAATATGTAATACTTATGATAAATTTAGTTCTAATAAATTTTAAAGGAACTTGACTCACTAAATATACTTGTTAAAAAATCTTTAATCGAATACATGAAATAAATCGAGAGTCTTTAGGCTATTGTGAATGATAAGGCCTTTTCAATACAAGCAGCCCAAGAAATAATTGACAACAATAGAAATGACATGAAAATTGTAGAATAAGTACCAGATTTTGTATAAGTTGGGGCTTTTTTGGTAATGATGTAGGATTTAAAACAATAATTAACACTTATTATGTAAAAAAGAGAATAAAAGTATATTGAATAGTTAACCCAATATTAAAAGGATGAGTGCCTAAGATTGTTGAATTAATATGCTAAAATAGAAATGCAAATACTAGAGAAACCCTAAAATATCGAGCAATTGGTTGAAAAAAGGGACCTCATAGAAAACAATCTTGAAACCATTCTTCAACAATTGCAGCAAGAAGTACAGCAAGTTAGGGTCTATTTCGATTTAGTAAATGCAGTTATAGAGAGTGAGACTGTCGTTTAGGTCAATTTTTATCCAATACGAAGGGAGGATGCACATAAATTTTATCGTCTTCTCTTACAAGAATAAAATTTAAAGAAATTAGCTGCTAGTTAGTAATTAATGCTAGAAAAACAAAAATAAGAAATATTTGAATTACAATCTCATGATTAGAAGAAATTTAAGAAAAAACTCAAACAACTTTCTGAAATGATTGATGAATTTTTGTAATTTTATTAATTGGAATAAAGTGAATAAGCTGAAAAACTAATGTAATAGATCGATCAATTATTTATTTAATATTAATCTGATGCTCAAAAATTCAATAAAAGAGAACAATTATTTGGTCTGCCTTTGACTAATTATTAAATGATACTTGAACTTTAATGTACATATTAACCATTTGCAACTGTATGGAGAGTTAATCACTATTGGTAACAATTCTACATCACATGGATCAATGAACCCTTAAATTAAGTGGATTTCGTTTCCTGCGAATCTTTCTTCAATTCAGAATTCAGATAATTCATTCAAGTTGTTGATAAGTTATAAGATTGTTAAATATATCCATTGTGGAAATATTTAAAAAAGAAAATTGATGAGTTTCAATAATATGTTCCCATTCTCTTATCTCTAACAAAGAACAATTTAAGGGACAGGCATTTTCAATATTTAGGGTCTTTGCTAAATATTAAAGATCTCTCACTTTTGAATCTTGTCACTTTTAAATAATTAATTGACTTGAAAATTCAAAATTATATGAATGAATGCCTAGAATTAGGAATTTTGGCCTCAGATGAATTTGGTATTGAATAGATATTAAAGAATATTACAGAAACCTGGAAAAAATAAACATTCACTAAAAGCATTGTCAAAGGGATTTGTATCTTTAAGAAGTTAGACACAGTTTAGGCATTAGTTGATGATCATCTTATCTAGTTAGAAATGACTTTTAAATAGAAAAATAATGGATATTTTATAAATGAAATCACTACTATTTATGAGAAGTTAAAATAAGTCTCTTCTTTCTTAGAAGGATGGAATAAAGTTTAATGTTCAATACTCTATTTGTAACCCATATTTGAGTCAGTCGATAGTGTCAAACAATTGCCACTAGAATATAAGAAATATCGATAAATTGATAAATTATACAAAGAATTAGTGAGCTTTAGTGAGAAAATATTTGAATTTGGACAATAAGATATTGCTCGTGTTTAACAAATAAACTCGCTGCTTGACTAAATTCAGAAAGAGCTCGGTAATTATTTAGAAAGAAAAAAGGAAAAATTTAGTAGGTTTTACTTCATCTCTAATGAAGAAATACTTGAAATATTGTCAAGTGGATAGGATATTGGAATAATTCAAAAATATTTTTATAAACTATTTGAAAGTATCGTTAGTGTTAAGTTCAATGGATAAAATCAAATTTACACTCTCTAAACGAAAGATTGCTAATTAATCCTCAATGAATCAATTGATACAGATGATAAAAATATCGAAGAATGGCTTTGCGAATTAGAAAAGAAAATGAAAGAAAATGTTAAATAGTGTATCTTAACCAAAGAAGGATGTGGAAATCAATTTTCATTACTCAGGTTGGAATTGGATAATACTTATAGAATAGATAATGATCTTAAAAATTGTAAAGATCTTAGGATCTACTAATATGAATTAAAGGGTCGATTATTATAAAAAAATCAACATCCCTCTGCTATTATATTATTAGCACATCATTTAGATGTTGTTAATAGACTTATTGACTATGATATGAAGTTAGTATAATTTTATTGGAGTCTTCAGATGAGATACTATTTGGAAGGTGATTAATGTCTCGTTAATTCTTTAGAAGCCTCTATTTAATATGGCAATGAATATTTAGGTAATATGGAGAGAATTATTATCACCCCTTTAACTGAAAGATGCTTGATTATCTTTTTAAATGCTATTCATTATAAGAGAGGAGGTGCTGCCGTTGGTCAAACTGGGACAGGAAAAACTGAAACAATTAAAGACTTATGCAAGGCAACAGGCCAGAGATGTATATTATTCAATTGCTCTGAATTAGTTGATTATGTTCTCATTTCATAATTAATAACAGGGCTCAGCAGTAGTGGTTGTTGGAGTTGTTTTGATGAATTTAATAGAATTACTGCAGAAGTATTATCAGTTGCAGCATCACAATTAATGGAGTTTCAACCTGACGGAATGTTTGTGTCAATGAATCCTTCATATAAAGGAAGAACTGAATTACCAGATAATTTGAAATCCTATTTCAGATTAGCATCCATGATTGCTCCTAATACATCAATAATAATTTCAACGTTACTTTACATTCATGGATTTTAGGAACCTAACAAATTAAGTGAAAAACTATTAACCTTAATTGAAACATCACAAAATCTTTTGTCCAATTAACCTCACTATGATTATAGTTTAAGAGCAATAAAAAGTGTCATAATTTAAGCTGGAAAACTTCAATAAGAGTATTAAGGGAATTAGATTAATTCTCTTATTAAAGCTATAAGATACGTTTTCGAACCAAAACTTATTTAATAAGATACAGAAATATTTTTCAATTTATTAACCTATTATTTTCCATAATATGATAAGGAAGCTACCACGTTTTCCGATTGTCTAAATTATATTCCAACTAATACACTCCAACAGAAAGTAGATGAATTAAAATTATTAATGAAAATTAGGCATGGAATTATGATAGTTGGGCCAGCAGGTTAAGGTAAAAGTACTTGTATAGATGTTGTCACACATTCGAATAAAATGACAAGCATAAGAATATTTCCAAAAGCTGTCAAAATATCTGAGTTATTCGGTTGTCTTAATTTAATTACATTAGAATGGTAAGAGGGCATCTTACCAAGTATTCTTAAATAAGATTTAAAATATTAAGCTTTGATATTTGACGGTGCAGTCGAAACAAACTGGATCGAAAATTTGAATTCAGCTTTGGATGAAAGTAAACGACTTTGTTTAACTAATGGATGTATCATTAATCTAGATAGTATTTTAATGTTTGAAGTTGATACTCTTTAAGGTGCTACACCATCTACCATCTCCAGATGTGCTATAGTTTACATATAAGATGATCCACTACTAGGACTTAAGTCAATGATTAATAAGCTCTTTTCTTAAGATTAGGCTTAAAATTACATTCATATCATTAATCAATCTCTTAGTAAGCTTGAAAAGCACAACATTAAATTGATAGAATTCGGATAGTAAATGATTAATGTTCTTCAAATAGTTAATAAGGAATTTAAGAACCTTAATTAATAGCTTTTTGCGTATTGCTTAGCTTGGGCCATCCTACCCTAAATTTAATAAAAATAGGAAAAAAATAAAATTAATTTATTTTTGAAAGGCATCGGTAATATTTAATGTGAAAATCTGATCATTTATAATAATTACAATGAAGAGAAGAATAGATTCTAATTAATGAATGTACCATCTAATTTTAAGTATACATGTTTTGAAGATATTTATGTGCCAAGATTAGAAGAAATAGCTTACCTAAAATAATCTCAATTATTACTCTAACATTGCAGTCTAAGGTTTGAGGGCAAGAGTGGAACTGGGAAAAAGAATTTAGTGAATTAACTTTTATAGAATTTTCAATACATCAGAGTGAATTGTTCCTCCTCAACTTCTTCATCAACTATTCAATTCATTTTGGAATAAAATCTCGACCGAAGAAGAAAAGGTGTTTACGGACCTTAAGTTGGATAAAATTGCCTCATTGTTCTTGATGATTTTCATATGCCACAAGACAGCGAATTAATGAGATAGTTTTTAACATAAAAAGGATGGTATTCAAAAGGAGATTTATAAACTTACTTCCATAAAGTCGAGGAAACAAACTTATTAGCTGTGACGAGCAATCAAAATCAACAAAGTGATAGAATGTTACGTTTATGGAGTAAATTCTCGTTTTCTGATGATGAAGAAATCTATTCAAGCATATTTACGTAAATTACATAGATTTTTTAAATGTAGCACCTTGTCGATAAGACCCTAGATGCATACAAATCAATTAAGGATTAATTAAAACCTACTCCTAGTAAAATTCATTATTAATTTACAATGAGAGATGTTTGGAGAGTCCTGTAAAGTATGTGCACAAATAAAACATAAAATGAATCACAATGGAATTTTGAGATGGCTCGAGTATTTGTTGATCGATTAATTACGAAATAAGATAAAGTTATAGCTTATTCGATCATAGGCATGGAAAGTTATCAATTTGCTAATTTCTCATCAGGATTCAATGATCACTCATATAAAACAATCAATGATTTAGAGCTCCTTTTAAATATCATGAAAGATTAACTAATTAAATACTCTATACCAGTATGTGAAGATGTACTAAAGTCTCTAATTGCCATCTCACGTATCTTAGGACTTTATTAAGGACATTTAGTAATTTTAGGCTAGGTAGGAACTGGTGGCGTACAACTTTGCCGCTTAGCTTCCTTTATAAATGACTTTGAATGCCCTCAAGTTGATAGATGGAAAGATGACCTCAGAAATATCATTAAAAAATGTATTGTTGACAATAAAAAGGTTTCATTACTTATTGATGAACTTAAAAACAGTCATAATTAACCTGAAGTTTTTCAAGATATCAACACATTACTTAATTGTGGAGATCTTGATATATTTAACAGAAAAGAATTGGATGATTTGTATTAATTGTTTTAAGATTAAACAGAATAATCTTAAAAGAATGTTAAGATTATATTGCATTAATAATACTTAAATAGATTGAAAAAAAATCTGCATTGCCTAATAAATCTTAATTCGACAGTTAAATTTAGAAATTACCCTTCTTTAATTAATAGCGCTACTATTCTATCATTATAATAGCTGCCAGAATAGGCCTTGATAAGCATCGCTTAGATGCATTTAAAATACTTAGATATAAATTCCCAGCCTCTTTGCGATCTTTTTAAATATTTCCATCAATCGGCCTAATTAGTTGATAATAATCAAAAAATATAAACTGTCACCTCCACCCATTATTCAGAACTCTTAACTTTATTTAAAAAGATTTACTCAGAGAAATCGACTGTTCTTACATCAAGAATTACTAGGCTGAAAACAGGCTTAGCAAAAATACAAACAGCTAATGAAATGATCACAGAACTAAAGTAAGAGCTATTAAAAATCACTCCTGAGATTGAAGTGGCCCAATAAGAAAGTTCAATCATGATGAAAAAACTTAAATAAGAAAAAGATTAGGCCTATTATTAAGAGTCTCTACTAAGTGGCGATGAAACCTAAGCTAATATTTAATAAGTTCAAGCAACTAAATTAGCTGAAGAAGCCACCTAAGCTGTTAAAGAGGTTAATCTCCTTTTAGAATAAACATTATCTGATGTACAAAAATTAAAAAAAGAGCATCTAGTGGAAATCAAATCACTTGGTAAACCACCCAAACCTGTAGTCATAATTCTTACTGGAGTAGTGATTCTCAATCTCGATAATTTGAAAGCTATGATTACTTAACCTATCACTTCATTAACTAACTAAGATTACTTTGAAATAGCAAAGAAATATCTCTTAAATGATCCGAAAGAATTATTGGAGTTAATTAGAAATTATGATAAAAATAATATCAATCCATACAATATCAATAGATTAGAAAAGATAGTGATTATTGAACCTGATTTTACTTTTGAAAGAGCCAAGCAATGTTCTGCTGCTGTCAAATATTTATATTCATGGGTCAAAGCCATGTATGAATACAATAAAGTATACATTGAAACGAAGCCCTTGAGAGAAAGATTTCTAGAAGCTCAGAAATCTTTAAGAGAAAAAACTGAAATCTTAAATGAAAAGAAGAGTTAATTGTAGATAATTTTGACTAAAGTAAAGAATCTTTAAGAGAAATACGATGTTTAAATTCTAAAGTGTGAACAATTAAATCAACAATTAGAAGATTCAACAAATAAATTAAAAATGGCATAAAGCATGACTAACGGTCTGAGTTAAGAACAACAAAGATGGACCTAACAAATATAAACCTTACTCTAATCATAGAAATTTTTAATAGGAGATTGTGCTGTTGCTACAGCATATTTAAACTATTGTTCTCATTTATCTGAATAGATGAGAATTTAATTACTCTAATAATGGATGAAACAAACAAAATAAAAA
>JMSD01000034.1:65844-99121 GCA_000715435.1 Paramecium caudatum
CACCCACTTTAATTTTTGAATAAAACTTAAAGCTACCACATATTCTTAGAATATGCTAGTAAACCAATATTTTGTATTGATCCCTAATGTCAAGCTAATTCTCATATTAGAAATACCTATTAAATAGCAGTGGCACATGATTAACATTCTTTTGAATTGGCTATTTCTCTTAAATAAAATATTCTTATAGAGAACATTAATACTATTCCTGAATGGTTAAGTGAATATGTTAATGAAAATCCACATCCTAATTAAGCTATTTATATTACTACCATGTAATATAATTTTCTGATGACATCTAAAAATTACGCTTAATTTTATGTAGTTGATTATTAGATTACAAAATTAAATGCAGAAGAGCAAATGCTTGAGTAAATAATTAATATCTAAAATCCCGAACTATATCGATAATAAGTTGATCTGAAATAAATGGAATCATAAAATGAAATTAAACTTAAACAAATAGAGGAATCTATATTATCTATTTTAAATGTTCAAAATGTTCGAGATCTATTAAATGAGGAGACATTAATTAATTAACTATCGAATTCTAAGAAAATATTCAATTAAATTTAGAAGGCATAATCTGATTATTAATTAATTCAATAAGACCTAAAATAAACTAAATAATAATACAAACAACTATCAGCATAAATATCAGATCTTTATTTCATATCACAAGATATGCAATGTTTAGACTGTATGTACTAATTTTCATTAGATTGGTTTAAAGGATAATTACGTTTAGTATTGTAAAATACTATTAATTCAAAGAATATATTTGCTAATTTTCGTTTAAGATTCTATTTGAGTTTGATCAGAGTGCTGACTGAGAAGCATAGATTGATATTAGCCTTTCTATTAGCAAAGTAGACTTTAATTTCAGTTGACCAAGAAGATTGGCAAGCATTTATCGGGTACTCAAGAATGCAATTTGATGAAATAGAAATCCCTCCTAATCCCTTTAAGTGGATAAATAATGCAAACTACATTAGAATTTGCACTGAACTAAATTAACTCTAAATGGTAACAGCTAAAATTTTGCTTAACAATTTAGAGTAAATAAAAAGATTTTACTTGAGCAAACAATTAGATGTTTAAGAAATTCCTCATTATGATAGGTTAACAGATATTCAATAAATATATATTACAAAAGCAATTCGACCAGATTACTTAATACCTTTGATCAAATAATTTATCTCCAAAACATTAGATTTTAATGTTGATTAAGTGGAGTAAATTTCTTTAGATGTTAGTTTTAGTGAGAGTGAACAAAATAAAACTATTCTTTATGTTCTCCAAAATAATTAGGATCCTATGGAACAAATTAAAGATTTTGCAATTAAAAACAATTTTATCAAAAAAATGTGGACTATTTCATTAGGGTAAGGATAAGGGAATAAAGCAGAAAAGCTAATTAAGGAAGCTGCTGAATAAGGATTATGGGTAGTTATTCAAAACTGTCATCTTCACTAACAATGGCTAAGTGAACTTGATAAATTAATGCTGATTGAATCTCATTAAGATTATAGATTATGGTTGACATCTAAATCTGTCTCGACTTTTCCTGGTAGAATACTCCAAAAATGTGTTAAATTAACTTATAATTCAAGTGGTGAGAAATATACAGGAACAGATCCAATAGTTAAATTTCATCATAATTTATAAAAACGTTGCCAACTTGGATTATTGGGTTTTAATAAAAAGTATGAATTCACTTAACATGATTTAATTATCACTTAAGAGTAATGTTCATAAATCGATGAAAGTTTAAAATCCTCTATTTAAAGTTATATAGTGTCTGAACTCCATTATGGTGGTCATATAGTTGATCAATTAGATTAAATAACTTTAAATAAATTAGTTTGCTATCATTTTATTGATAAGATTAATTTATCAAATAACAATTTAACAGATGTATATTTAGGAGAATGTGAAGCAAATGAATTTATAACAAATTTATTATATAAAGAATTTGGTGAAATTGAATCGGTTAGCCATTAAGTCAACAAAACAGTAGGATATCTTGTTGCAAACTTGCCTAAGTAATTAGTTTTCGACTAGACAAGAAACCATAAATTAGATACCTTTTTTGGTTAAGAAATCACTTCAATGAATCAATTACTAAATATAATTGAGCAATCTTTAAATGTTTGTTTAAGAATATAAGCAGGTGAATCTATATCTAATACATCAATATAAGAAGATATCAAATACCTAAAAGTTCCTTTATCTTGGTAGGAAATAGGATTTACAACTGATAAAAGTTTATCGTCTTGGTTTTCTGAATTATTGATGCGATATTAGTGGTTATCTAAATGGAATGAAGAAGGAATTCCATCTGCTATTTAACTTGGTTATCTAGTGCATCCAAAAAACTTCATCACTTATGCTAAATTTTCAGATAACTGTTTATAAAGAAAGACAGTTTTCACGATTTTAGACAACATTAAAATGGAGCATATCACCTCTCCTCCACAAATAGGTTATTATATCTATGGAATAACTATATAAGGAGCAAAGTGGAGTTCTATTTCACATAAATTAGTTGAATCTAATACTATGTTAAGTGAATTTCCCATTTGTTACCTAAATTATAAAGAAGAAGATGAATATCAATTATTTTATAATTGCCCGATTTATAAATTGATAGATCGATAAGAAATGGTGACATTTTTACCTATTCCTTGTGACACAAGCAGAGACTGGATGATTAGTGGTGTTGCTGCATTTATTAATATTAATATATGAATAAAACTTAAGTATTAAAATCTCTGGTTTTGAGATAGCCAAAAGAACATTTAAAGAGATTACATCCAGTGGCTCAATAAAAAAGAGAGCAATACTCCCAAACACCAGAGCCACTAAAATACAAAACAAGAGAGGAATCACCTTTCAGAGTTTTGAGATCCTATAATGGCAATCTTCCTGTCTATAAGAAATACTTTGAAAGAAGTGAAGTACCAAGAACAGTCATTAGACATATTGAAGGAGATGTAGAAGAATTCGTTAAGGAATTAAAAAAGGTGTGTTCTAATGCAGATGTCATTGAAAAAGTTAATTTAAATTTTAAATTTAGATTGGAAGAGTCGAAGTCAATGGAAGTCATACAATGAGTGTTAGAAAATGGCTCACATAATTGGGATTTTGAGGTATAATAAAAATCATTATTATTTAAAATTATATTTCAATAGCACTCAAGGCATAAATTCTCCATGATCATAATTCCAATGTCTAAAGACTTATTAACTCTTATAATCTTATCTTACTCTCCACTAACTAAAGCAATCCATTCTGGAAATTTTTGAATCAACTCATCAATATATTGTAAGAAACTTCTCTTATTTTAAATCAAAGATAACTTTAGTAAGTATCTCTCCACATTACCCAAATACATGTTTGATACATTTCTTAATTAAAAATAGCGCTACAATTCCAGAGCTATCTGTTAGAGAATGTTCTCCTAATAAGTAAAAGGCAACGGCTTACTAATAGTTTCAAAATCCTCTTAATTATGAGAAATATGTGGTAATGGGTGTAATTCTATATGTTCTCCATATTATTATATATATTCTAACATTCTACTATTAAATTTATTTGTTCTTCTCTCTAAGTTAACTGTGTTTTCCTCAATTCCTATGACGAGAGTTTATTGTTTTTTCCAAAAAATACAATAGGATTAAGGCCATATTGTTAAAATTTTCTATAGTAATTAAACCTTAAATTCTATTTCATAGTCCTATTTAAATTAAAGTATAATTTCCTAAAATGACATTGATTATTTTTTTAACATAATGTCTAAAAGGGAAAATACCTTACTTAAGAGCTAGTATTGAGGCACTGCCAGCAACTGTTAGACAGTTTATAGGCTAGAAACCTTCTCAAACCTTTCTCTTAAGGACTTTTTGAACAGAATCCTTGATATATCATTGCAATCTCCTTTCTTTTCTTCTATCTTAACTAGTTTTTTGTAATTCTCAAACTATTCCAAACCATTATATGTCTATGATTCTTCACCCTGGTCTATGGGAGTAAAATAAAAATGTACTCTTATTTTTGGGCTCAACTATACCAAAGTATTGATCAATAGTTTTCTTGGCTTTTGATTCTTTTCTCACTCTTTTTGAAGATCCTCCAAGCATGTCTTAATTTCTGTTCTCTGTTTTTCGAAAACCCGCAAAGTCCATAGATAATTTTATTTGTAATTTTTTACTCCACTCTAGCCGCCTTATCAAGTAAAAATATATAGACAAAAATCAAAATTTAGGTTTATATACATAAGTATTATCATTGTTCTCCTCTATTTTCATGAACTATTTATTTGCTCCCAGTTCCTATAACCTCTACTATATTGACTTATAGAAATTAATCACATGAGGCTTTTAATTTTCACCATTCAAAAACTACATATAAAAAATTTATACTGATTGCATTTCAGGAACTGGAACCCATTTATAATTCATCAATTCTTTCTCACATATTCTGATTTACTCATAATTATTGCAAGTCAGTTTGAATGCAAAATATATGTCTGTCTTTCCATACTTAGTGTCATGCAATTCTCGGAAATATAATAGATCATTCACTTAACACTTTATAATTGTATATTATTGTACTTGTAAATTTGTTTCTTCTCTTATTTCTCGCAACACTGCATCAGTTAATGATTCTTTTGGATCAACACTACCTCCTGGAATTCCCCAAGCTCCTTTTCTGGTCCCATTTTTTTCTTAAACAAGTAAAATGCAATCATCTTTTACAATAACACCACCAACTCCAACAAAATGGGAAGCTTGTTCTGGTAATTTACTTTCGGAATCCTTCAACCATTTTGAAAATTGTAATTTATTATCTGTAACCCTATGCATCTAAAATCCTGAGTCTGCAAGTGTCTAATATATAATGATGCTCTTTCTACTTTTGCTAAAATCAACTAATTTGATTTTAGATCAATCCAAATGGCTGAATATTTATTACTCTTTGCTTTTTCAAGTAAATCGGCTATATGTTATTTGAACAATGTGATGTTCGATAAATAGTCATTTAAATTGCTCTTTCTTTAGATTGAATAATATAGTACACATGACATCCTTGATAGGGATCAATGAATAAATTATCGAAATTCTACACCTTACTAAATGAATGGGCCACTAAAACTGCACTCATTATTTTTCTCATAATTCACTATTTAAATACTATATAACATTTTAGCAAAGATATTTAAGCTTTGTAACAAAAACTTTGGAAAATAATTATCTCTTCAGTTATTTAATTTTGCTATTTTATAAGTAAATATAGTCCATCTTATGTTGTAATAATAATTTTAAGATCTTCAATATTATAATGGCAGAACAGCGCAAGAAGAGATTGAACTCATCTATGACGTATGAAGAGTACCTGAACACTTTTGATAAGGCTCCAAAAAAACCATGCTTAAAACCAAAATAAGAGCCTGATTTGGCTATGGAGGATCTAGATCTACTCAGCGATGCATAAACAGAATTTGTACCTCTAATCCTTATGTAGGTTCAACCGAAGATAAAAATGTATTGTGATCCAAGTTCAGTGATATAAGAGGTTGAAGAAGATGGCAAGACTCCAGTTATTTGGATGGAATAACAAATTTCTCCATGCCCAGCATTAAAAATGAGATAAAGGGCATAAAGCGAAAACATACAATTTACTTTTATAAGTTTTGTAGAAAGAGGCATAGAACGTAAAGCCTCAAGAAAGTTTGAATGAATAAAATTTTGTGCTAATAATTTATATATGTAAATTTTTTCTCAAGAAACTACAACCTCCTCTAATCAATAAGCAATCAATATTCAAGATAACAGAGCAAGAATTCTTTCAGATCTTAATCGCAATGTTGAACTACCCGTAGATCAATTTCAGATTTTGATTGAATCAGTTAAGGTGAATTAGAGCTTCTTGCTCCTAACCCTAAACCCGAAGGGAGTATATTTTTAAAATCTGAAAAGACTCATAGTTCTAATTTTATGTTTACTCACATTGTAGTTTTATCAATTACTATATTTATTCACATCAGATAAGGAGGAGAGAGACAAAAGTGATGACCATCAAAAATTCATGTAAAAACAACCTAATTTTAGATTACGAATGCATAATGGTCCTGAAAAAGAATAAAAAACAGTGCAATAAAACATATATTTTGAAAAGGATATAGCCTAATTGTTACCCATTCAAATGATACGAATCAGTTATCTTATTTTCATTGTTTTGGGAATAGTTTTGATGAAAAAAATGAAACATTATTACTCAAACAGAAATGTAAATATTACTATATATTTAGCTCCTCATATTTTCACTTACTTCGATATCAGCTACATTTGCAATTCAATGGTATTTTTGCCACCAATATCCAAATTACACTAAACTACACCTCCTTACCAATAAACACAAAGAATCAAAAATCTATCTGGATAATATTATATTTTTATCTATCTATATTTTATAAGGAACTTTTTCAGCCTCTATCCTGTACTTGATTGTATAATAAGCTAAATTTGTGATCAAGAAAAATTAGAAAGATATCTTTTATAATGAATGTGCCATGTATTACTCAGAAATGGTAATTATTGCAGCAGGTCTTCATATGTTATTTAAAGAATAATTTATTTTCAATTTATTAATAATGTGGATACCATACTTGCTTATTACTATATTTGTGGCAATTAAAGTTTATGATATTCCAGTTGCTATAATTAAAAGAATTAGAATTCAAGAACTAATATCTTAAAGAGCTTAATCAAGAATAAAAAAATAATAATTAGCATTAAACACTATAACTGAATTACTTGAAGAATTACATGAGAACTTAACAAAAATCTATAAAACAAACTATCCGCTAAAGGAGTACTTTCAAAAAGCCAAAATTGAAATTTTAGTTAACAAATTTTAAAAGCATTCAAGAAATAAAGTTCCTTCAAAACCTTCAATAAATTTCATAATCTTCACTTTAAGTTTACTTTATTTCGGACATATATTCAGATTATAATATTTTGTTAACTCTCTAAAGTGGAGTCTCGAATCATTAACATTGACTATTGGAATTTTTGAATTAGCAGGGTACTTTATTAGCAATTATTGGATTATTGAGTTATATTATGAAGGCTTACTTTCAAAATTTCTTAAAATATTTGGAATAATCACTTTTGCTAGTGCAATTCCATACTTTGAGTAGACAGCAAATAATTAGTTTCAAGCATAAATTATGTTTTGTTCAATTTTGATAATAAAATTATAATTTTGGCTTGCATTAAAGACTTTCTTGATGTATTATCTTATTTAATGTAGATACTTTTAAGATTATAAATTAAACTATTAATATATAGTTTTAGGACTGCTGTGTTCTTTGATTATGTTGTTAGAAATTCAATTGTCCTATTTATTGACAGCAGTAATATTGTTGATAGCCTCTCAAGTAATAAGAATTTGAATACTCGATATAAATTTATAAGTATAAACAAAATCATATATACTCCTGCAGTTATAAGGGCATTTGTTTACAGTATGGGCATTATTTCTTTTTGTTGTTTGGCATACCTAACCATTTTACAACACATTCTTTATGAAATTTATGTTTTCCTTAACATAAATATGCAGCCACACAATCGTTTTTTGTGAATTATTCATAACATATTGGGCATTCTTCCTTCAAAATAGACGATTCTGCTGATATATTATGAATTTTTATGAAATTTCTTTACGTTTCCTCAATTATATTCTGTTCAAGTTTCTTTTCTAAACGCATTGAGGCTACAATGTATTTCAAAATATTCACTATCACAGTATATCGAACAAATGACCTAAATTAATATTTTCAATACTTTATAGTTTATGCTTCATCTTTTGACTCTCCAAAAATTAAATCACAAATCATAATCACAAATCCTATTGCATATAAAGCACTCAAAATGAAATCATTAACTGTTAAATAAGTATAAAGTTTATATTGCAATAACAATCTTAATTGAATAACTTGATTCCTTTTGTTATTTAACTTCTTTAATGTAATTAATTAGGGTATGAACAACACACACAATATTGCAAGAGTTAAATTAAAAATAAAAAAAATGAACAGCCATGTACATTAAATCCATGCAGCAGAGTAAGGTAGTTTGTCATTTATTAGACAGTCAATATAAAGTAAACAAACTATCACTGTTTAAGTTAAATCTAATCCATTTTTTATGATTAAATGATTTCTCGAATAGTTTGGGGCAATGAGCAGCCGCTCAATGTTTTGCATATTAATTTAATAATAACATAAAAAATTTATATCAATTGTGATCTACTTTGAAGATTTATAATAATAGGAAATATATAAATCATATTTCATGATTAATTAATATCAAAATTGTATTTGTAATTGTTACAACTTAAGTTAACTGCAGTTTTATTTGATTTTTATGAGATGGTATTTGTTACTGATTCCAAATTTATTTAACTTAAAATTCTTCGTAACTTATGGCTATTCTATAGATTTATCTTTCGAATCATTGTTAATGTTATCTTTATTCTCCAATATGTTGCTAAATATTCTTTTTTTTTCGTATTCATAATTAGGAAATTTCATTGATTTACCACATAGAACTAATGAACTCTAAATATATTCATGATGTTATTTTAGAGAACTTTCTCTTAAAATAAATTTCTTTGCTTCAGTTGACACTTTCTATTCTCTTAATTTCGAAGAAGTTAACATCATATTTTAAAAATTACTTAACATTTCATTTTGAGATTCTATATTAGTTTGATTACCAAGATATGGTTCTTTATCAGTTTGAAATCCATCTTGAAATGTATGTGAATTTCTACTTTCATTTTCTTACTTACTTAATCTTATTTTATGAAAAATATTTCTCTTTTTTTATATATTTTAAGACTACTTTCCTGGCATCCTATTAATTGATTAAGACAACTGTTTCTCCAATGTACTTTATACTTATTTATAATTTTTAAAGTAAAATTTTGTTATTCTCTTACTCAGAAAATAATTTAAGTCATTGAATGTTTTCCAATATTTATCAAATCTAAAAAGTGTTATTTCTTGTGTACTTTCTATTGGAATAAATATATTCTTAGTCTTAGTCAAACAACAAACATAACTCTTAAACCCACATGCAATAAACTCTTTACTAGAATCATCCAACATCATTATGTCATATGGATCATTTTTTTATGGTAATGCATTTAATAAATAGTATGATAAGTGTACATGATTTAAGTAATCTAAACTCTAAATAGGATCCTGACAAAACTTCTCATTTCTATTAGTTATCAAATCAGTCCTAAATAAATTTTCATATATACTAAATTGCTTCATTTTTTGTTATTGCCTTAATTAGTGAGTTTATTTATTTGAAGAGTCTCTCCTTTTAGAGATTTATGATAATTTAAATAATCTCCGTAATGCTCATATCAGTATTGCTAGCTATTTTGAACAATTAGTTTCTTTACATTGGAAGGAATGATTTTCTTTAACTGAATATTGGGAAGTATAACTATTTAAGTGTCTTAATACTTGCAGTTTTTAGTAATAATAACCTTGAATTTTTATGTATTTTTTCACCAGCTTCTATAATATTTTTCTAGGTTCCTAAAAGTTCAATAATGTTTAAGATTCAAGCTACACTCTCCTCTATTCAACTTTATGTACTTTATATTAGAGTTTTTGTATCAAATTTAATCTATCACAAGCACTCATTGCATTTAACTGCGCTTCCAAGATTTACAGATGAAAAATATATTCCTATCTGCTTGCTAAAATTAAAACAATAGAGTTCATTTAATTTACAAACACTTTTTTTTTAATTTATGAAACATTAAATATTTTGTGAATATAATAACTAATGGTAATTTAAAGGTCCATATGTTTAGTAAAGTGAGTATCCTGAGAGAGCCCAACCATTAGCTAATGAAGAAGTAGAACCCTAAATTCTTGAGTTAGTTCAACAAGCAGCTGCCTTAAAATAAGTATAAAGGAGTTCTAATTAGTTAAAAAAAGGAGCAAATGAAACAACTAAAACATTGAACAGAGGTATCGCCGAACTTGTTATTATTGCTGCCGACACAACTCCCCTTGAAATTGTTCTTCACTTACCACTCCTATGTGAAGACAAGGTAATCTAATTTTTCATTTTAGAATGTCCCATATGTTTTTATCAAAAGCAAGGTTGATTTGGGAAGAATGTGCGGTACAAGCAGAAATGTCGTTGCTTGTTCAGTTGTTAAGAACAAAGATTCAAGAATCAATGAAACAATTACATATCTCAAAGATTTATGTGAAAGATTACAAATCAACCAAGAATCATGAACAATATTAATCATAGTACATTAAATAGCTATACACTTTATAATTTACAGATTTTTATCTGAATGATTAGAATAGCATTATATATATATTAATTATTGGGTCAGGCAAAATATTTCTTATACAACCCACTCGAAGAAAACTCTTTTGGGAATATTATTCTTTTAGGAAGCACTTTCTTTATATTTTACACTTCTATTTTTGGACAATAATTGTCCATAATTTTTTCAAATTGACTAAATAAACTCTTTTATTTTTCTTCTCTAGGATTCCGCAAATCATACGTATATCGATTAGAATTGTAAGACTCATATGTATCGCTTTACTCTATTTTATTTTGTAAATATTAAAATTTTTTTGTCAGATTGACACTTTTATATCTTTTATTAGGCCCTCTATCAGTATAGCAATCTAATTCCTAGCCTCTAGTGTCTTAAGATAAAACTCTTGGTAGTTATTGCAACTTAGGCAATGGCTTCGGATTCTCTTATAAAATTTCTTTGACTGACCCTGCCTTACGCTTTATAGAAAGTTTTCTTTTTTTTTACTCTTAAATTGGTTACACAACTGGCTTCTTATAAAAAGTTAACAAATATATATCAATGAGTCTAAGATTATTGAATAAAGTAACTCTTGCTTTGATCCATGAAATTTAGATTCCTCTTTGGTTTTCATTAATTAATATATATATTAGAGTTAAAAAAAGATGTTGACGGCGAGGTTCGAACTCGCGCCCTTTCGGACTGGAGCCTTAATCCAGCGCCTTAGACCACTCGGCCACGTCAACTTGTATTACTTAAATCTCTAACATTTAACTGATAAATAATATTAATTAAATTTATGTAAGCAGCTGCCTATCCGCCATAACAACCTCGCATGAGTGCAGGGTTTTCGAATCCTTCCTTGAATGCTTAATATGGGATTCCTAACTATGCACCTATTCAAAGTTAACAGTTAAGACCTCAAATTCCTATGCACTTTTCAACTTCTTTTTAACCCTAGATGCAATACAATTAACAGCCATTTGTTGTTTAAAATTTAATTTAACCTTAACCATAACTCTAATACTAATAATAAATTGTTCAATAACCCCCAATACAATATACATAACCTGCTTAAATAGAAAGAAGAGTCAATTATATTCCTAAAACACGATAAGTTGTTAAAATGCAAGAATAAGAAATTGAAGAAATAGTCCCAGTTGAACGCACAATCATCGAATATATTCCAGTTCAAACAATAATAGGTATTTATATTCAAAATCGTAGAAAAGATTCCAGTACCAGTAGAGATTCCTTACGAAGTTCATGTTCCAAGAGCATATGATCAAGAACTCCACTATCCTAACACAAATAATGAATTCGTGACTGATCAAAATGGATTTCCAATCAATCCATACATTTAACCTATGCAAGAACCAGCTGAATAAGCAAAAGGGGGTCAATAAGTTACAGTTGAAGAAGAAGACCTATGGAATGAGTTTCAAGAATCTGAAGATGATGATGAAGCTGATGATATTCTCATTGAAAAATACAAAAAACAATTGAATTAATAGAGGAGAGGAAAAAGCGGAGAAATAGAAGAGGAGGAGGAAGAGGAAAATAAACAAACATATCATCAGATGAGGATGATTTCGATTCCAGAGCATTCAGTAAATATATGAAAAACAGTTATGATTACGACGAGCCATCAAATAAATATTCAAGTATGTACAGCAGATACAACTAAAGAGGAATTCATGATTCTTAATATAGACAACAAGATAGTAGAAGAGGATACCAAGGAAAGGGAAAAAGTTCAAATGATTACCTCAAAAAGTTTACAAACTGAGTTTACTATTATTATTAATTATGGAATTAGACTTCTTATCCCCAAGGGCTAAAGAAATTAGTTAAAAGAAAACCAGTCTCATTGTTTGTTTGAGGGAATAGAACATTCAATCCTCAGACCTAATTAACGATCATGTTTGGTTTATGAAAAAACTCTCAAGTGATCATCCTTTAAAAGAAGTTATAAAAGAGTGTTAAAATACTGTGAGAGAAGGGTTCTTAACACCATTAACAGAGGTTTATTTATGCATAATTTTAGAGATCATCAGTTTCAGTGGAAATCACTGCTGGTATGTTTGTTGAAGAAGTACTCGACAATATCAAAATGAAACATTTGAAAATTCTTTAATTAGATGAATTAATCTAACGATTGAATGACAATATTAATACCATCAATACAATAGATTCAATACATGAAACAGAAGAACTCTTAGAAATTTGTTTATTGCAGTAACCAAACGATGTAAATTATCCAATATTCTAGAACTATACACTATTCTTTAATAACGATTAACTTGAACTTAATCACTGGTGTTCTTAGCCCCTTAACTTGTGTTCTTAACAATAATACAAATTATACTATAAAGATTAGCATATTGAAACCATTTCAGTTAACATGATCTATGTAAATTATACACTATTTTTAGCAAATAGCCAACAACCCATAAAATATTCAAAACACTGAGTATTAATAGCTACTATATTTAACCTTCCTTGAAAATGAAAATTTATAGTTATCTTACGAACTTTAGTAGAAAATTTATATATTTAGGATTTCAATGAAATTCAATCTCACAAATGACATCAAGAAAAAAATGTTAACATCTCTCAAGCAAGAAATTAATGAAATCGATGATAAAGTGAATCAAGAGATTAAATTCATCACTCAATTATTAGAACCTTTTTCAGCCTAAGGTTTTAGTTATTTACGAGGTGTTGGTATCTGTGATAAAGCAACATAAGCAAAAGCAAGAAACTAATGTTGCAACATTTTTTGATTATTAATTAAATTATGAAAGAACCCAATAAACCTACCTAACAACCTGCTCAAAATAATGCAAACAATGGAAAAAGACAATCAGCAATTCAACTGAAAAAATACATCAATCAACTATAAGGAACAGGAGTTTTAGGTAGCCTAATTACTATCATAGATTATAAAATTTTTGGAAAATTGCACGACAATGTCTATTTCGATCAAGCAGAAATGGATAAAATCTTAAAAAAAGTTCCAGGAACTGTAAATGGAAAAATATAAATTGGAGAATTAAAGAAAAGAATGCGTAACTTTACTATGTATTTTAGAATTATGTAATCCAAATGCCGATATCAGTTTAATTAATACAGTTTTCTAAGGAAAGCAAGAAGTAAGTGCTAAAGATATTTATGATTTATGGAATGGAGAACCTATTACAGATTATGATCCTCTTCATGAATCTCTAAATTTGATATGTGATCAAAATGAAATGCTTGACTTGAATAAAATGAGTTCATTAATGGAATAACTTGGCTACCAGAAATTAGATAAGCAAGATCAAGTGATCTTAATTGAAATATTTGATGTTTATAGAGATAAGAAAATAGATAAAAAAGACTTAATGGCCATTTTCTCATATATATTATCACATTCAACAACATAATGAATTATATAAATATTAATGTTAATTTTTGCTATTGTTGTTAGGTAATCCTTAGAAATATATAAGTGTAACGTATGCAGCCACTCTCATATAACCAGTTACAAAAATTGGAGTAAATATTACAATAAATTTAGAATTATAGTACTATTTGTGTTGCACCTATGGATTGTTGTGCATGTTCATTAAATTCAGCTTGCAACAACAACACATGCTCCTGTATCATAGATTCTAATAATAATAAATTATATGGATAATCATGCTTACTTACAGAAACTGAAGAGACAGCTGTTTCAAAATAAACCCTTTCTGGTGCAGATGAAACATTAATTTCAAGGTAATCATCACCTGATGTTAGTTTTACAGTTTATGAAGTTTATGACCTTCTTAAAAGAGATTATACTTTTACTTATAAATAACTTTTTGCAATTTATTCATTAGGAACTTCTGTTGCTTCAACTAGTGTATAATAAACATAAATTGAATGGTTCCTAAAAATTGTAGATTTGATTATCATACAATTACAAAAAATTACAGGAATAGAAACAACCACTTTACAAACATTTTAAATCTAAATCCTAGATCTAATTAGATCACTAATGTTTAAATATATTAGTTTAGATACAGCATAAAAACCATTTTTCTATGAATCTGGATATTTTAGTTCAATAATAGCAAAATGGAAAGATACTAGTACTATTATTCATTATTTTAGTTAATTATTCAAATATGAAAATTAATGGGGCGACTGTGAAATCTGCTTAATGTGAGTACAAATATAAATCAGTATTAATTAAAGTATGTTTTTCTATAACGTAGTATAAATTCATAATAGGTGTACCTAAAGTGATGTTGAGTTCCTTCCTTAATTCCTCTTTTATATTTAATTCTACAGTAACATACTGTTAATACATGGATAAATCTGGAGCTATATATTATCCTCCGTCATCTGAATATCATTATTGGCATTATATACCAAATTTTGATTATGAACCCCTTTTAAAAGTTACAGATGTCAAAGCACTAGGTTGCTTTTAGGTAATTATTTTAATAATTTTAGATAACTGAATCTAATTCTGTTTATAGTTTAGTATATGATGATTAATCATGCCAATATAAATAAGTTACAGAAACTAGATTAGTACCATATTGCTAATGTAATTCCCCAGGCGTTACATTTGTTTAAATTTTATGGACTGACTAGAAAATGTTAAAAATAGCTTTGGCAACTGCAACAGGAGCAACAAATACAACAGAATCATATAGCATAATATTAGTGAATTTATTAATCTTAATAATTTTATAATGATAATTAATCAAAATTTTTATAAAAAGCTTTTATTGCACTAAAAGTCAAAGGTTGTATTTTATTTCTTTATTGACTGAGGTCTTGAAACATGGAATGTTCTATTATTCGAGGTACTCTTTCGTTATTTTGACATCTAGAATTGGTCTCTCTCTTAATCACTCAATCTTAAATCAATTTCCCTTGCTCTTCTTTATTATTTTTAAGAAAACAATTAAGATCTCTTTGATGGTTTTTAACTTAATCCCCTACTTTAATCAATCGGATTTGATTAAATAATTTAAAGTATTTATTCCCATTTAAATTAATCTAAAGTTTCAATATTATTTTTTAGAATTTACAATCTCTATTTACGATTCAAACTATCTTTATACAATCTTTAGAATATATCCTACTATAAATCAATATTATTTTGCTTATTTGAAGATAAATAGGTTAATTATTCAATTTAATCTTTTACTCTTAATGAAACTTATTATGGTGTTTAAGGAGTAGCTAAAAACAATCTATTTTAATCATGTAAAAGATGTGATTCTTATTCACGTTTCTAAAAATCATTTTTAGTAAATTTTATACTTTATCTTTTAACCAAAACAAAGTTATCTTCTATTTATTAATTTACTATTTCTGTATCAACTTACTTAATCTTCATTGATCCTTATTTCTACTAAACATCCATTTATTCTGAAATTTCTTCTAATAAACATAATTATGAAGGAGTCTTTACCATTCTTAATTATTCATTTTAACTCTTTTGTTTGCATAGGGAACAACATTGAAAAATCTGTTATTCCCTTGGCCCGTCCATTTAACATTATATTTCGATGTCCACAGTTCCTATTTATTTTCTATCATCAAAAATAGTTTCATTAGTGTTTGTACCTTTTGTTGATGTTTCATTAAACACCAACTTTAATTTAATAACTTTTTCTATTAATTCATGATTGAGGTTTGTATTTTACAATGGTATACTAACATTCATGATTGTAGTTTAAGTAAATTTACTTCTTTATGCAACTGCTTACAAAATAGTTTCCTATCTCAACTATTAAAAGTTTTATTAAATAGCCATTTATTATGCCAAACACTCTTTATTTTAATCAGATTATTTTAGTTTATATTCTACCATTTTAAATTATTTTTAATCAATCATATCAAAATTCAAAATTTTAGAATCAAATAATCTATATAATTATGCATAATGCTAACACATTACTTAATATTTTAATGTCTATTGTTTGATGGTTTCCTATTACTAACTCACTTATTATTATAACAATTAAATATCTGTATCTAATATCTATTCTGTCTTTTATTAACCTAAGAATTTATATTCCCAATAAATTTAATTGTATTTTTCATGCTCAAATTATTACTTAAGCTCATCATATTATGTTCTCATTAATTATTTTTTTTTCTTCCATTTTTACTTTAATTCTAAAATCTTATCCTCAATCTCTTTCTTTCCCATTAAAATTTCCTTAATCTCCTATCTTAACACTAACTGATCTCTAGTTGTTTTTACACATCTCAACATTCTATTAATCAGAATCCACTTATTAAACATTTCTTTGGCTTTATAGTGATCAAAATTTGTCTTTATCTCGTTTAGTTCATTAAATTGTTAGAATAATTGCTGTAACACTATTATAATATATTATGTACTTTCTGTTTTCCTATGTTAAAGGGCTGCTTCCATTTAAATTCTGCTCTATTATAAACATTCATTTACAATAAATTAATTATTATTCTTCAATTTATCAATTTAATCATTTTTCTCCTCAATTTCTACTTAAAGATCCTTTATATAATCTATCTACCTATTTACAAATTAAGACATTTAATCTTCTAATTACTATCTATAATGAATTATCTCCCTTTAACTAGCTTTAGATTGTACTAAAAGCTTATCTATTTCCCTATAATTAATTCCATAAGTATGTTTTTAATTTTCAAATACTTAAAAGAAATATGAATTCCCTTTAAGATCCTAAATACTTCTCCATGTGACATAAGGATCATTATTATCCATTTATATTACTCTAGCCAATAACCCTATACTTGTATCATGTACTTTTAGTTTCTCTTTATATTTATCTATTTAAAATGTAAATTATTTATTTTCAGCTGTTAAATTTGAGATTGTTTATGACATCTCCTAATATTTCACTTAAAATTATGATTATATGTCCCTTATCTTTTAATTTAATAGATTCATTTATTCTTCATTTATTCCTTCCTTGCAATCAAAATACTAAACCTCAAACATTGTCTCCTATTTATCACCTTTCCTAAACAATAATTCTTTCATGTGCTGAACATCCTTCAGGTACCCTTAAGTTATATCTTTTATTGCATTATCTTTATATTCTAATCTGGATTAAAGTTCCTTCAATTATTGATCCTTCATTTCTATCTCCTTTTATTGTTCCTCATTTGGTTCAAGGGATTGATGTGTGATAACCTAATAACTTGATCTCATTGTGTTTTTTGGTCTTATGAGTGGTGATTTTGCAATTTCTTCATCTTAATCTGTTTACATTCTCTACAACTTAACAAGAAGAGTATTCATTTTTTCTGTACCATTTAATTCAAAATACTTCCTCAATCTCTAGTAAAAATAGATACACTAATGTTTTGCTATTCTACATTTATCCAAAACTTGAGGTTGCGTACTCCTATTAAACATACTCCATCCAATGTTTAAGAATATTTAATACATCATGTTAGATATCTACTATTCATTCGAATCCTTGATCAAGATAGTTAGTTAATCGATCAATTATTCAAATAGATTTTAAGTAGGAACTACTGAAGCAGGTTATTCTCTTGTTGGAGAGAATGTTTCCTATTACACAGTCACCTATCTGACTAAATTACTTGGCCTATAAATTGGAACATCCTTCAATTAAATACACTCATCGTCCATTAAATATATATATATCATTTCTATAATGGCAACTCTTGTTTGTCTATTTTGACTTCTCCATCAAGTGTATAGATAAACACTTACAACTTCTCCTTCTTGAATTCTAATATTATGAAAGATGGAATAGATCTAATTATTGAATATAGTACTGTGAACCATTAAATCCACCAGTCGCCGATCCAGGGTTTATGATATATTTTTTCTCAACTGCCGACACCTTAGCCACTCCTGTATGTCCTGTAATCAATACGTCACCTTCCATTTCCCTCAAAAATGTATACATCGTTTCATCATCTCCATGGGGTACAAACTACATATAATCCTCGAATACCGAATGACCATGAGCTAAAACAATCTTCCATGATCCAATTTATATGACTTTCACTTCTGGAATATCCTTCGATTCATCAAAATCTCCTTTCACAAAATGAGTATTCCCAGAAAGAGTTTTAAGCCAATCAGCTGATTCTCTATTCCCTACATTCCCTGTACAAAAGACATATTGCACTTTGTTAGGTACAAGCAATTCTTTAAATTATGGTGGCACATCTGATGCTCTCGATGGGATATTCAAATCACCAATCACTAATCCAAGCTAACTTCATGATTAAGAGTACCTCTCCAAATTCCTCATCATAATCGTCAGCCATTTGTGTATTAATTTTAATATAGAAAATTGATTATACGAAATATAAATATCATAAATGAATTTTCAATAAGAGAAAAGAAATTCAGTAATAAGATAAGAGAATGTAAGAGCCTCCCAAAATCCAACCCAAACCCCACCAAGATAAGAAATTGTTGTTTCAAATGATAAACATTAAGGGTGCATTGATAGGATGAGATTACTGACTTAAGAACTAGAAAGAATGACAGAAGCACTGAAAGTAAAAAATTAAGATGTAAACTACTTGTAACAAGAATTAGAGTATGCTCGATAATCCTAAGTATTTAATTTATGAACTTAGAATCCTGGTAACGATGATTTACACTAGTAGTTGTAAATGGAGAGACAAAAACTGGAACAATATAAATAGATGAAAGAACAATAACTTAATGAATTAGAGACAGATTTAAATAGAGTTCATAAAGAATTGAAGGATGAAAGACTACAAAAATTAGACTATGTGAATCGTTATGAAAAATAATGTGGGGAAGTAGTAAGATTACAAAAGGAACTCGAGAAAAAAAATCAATAACCACAACATAATGAAGATATCGAACAATATCACCAACACATTGATGATTTGACACATGAAAATGATGAATTAAAAGCCAAAAATAATAGCCTCCAAACTAAAGTCCAATAATAATAACAACAGATTGCCATTCTAGAGGATCAATTAACTTAATAAACTTATTAACCACCTTTAGCCCCTGTTACATAAGGTCCAGCTACTTATTAATTACCATAAATGTAATATTAACAATAAAAACAACCTGCCCAAAGCAGTTATTCAAAAGTAACTACCTATGAAGTAAAAAGCACTGGAAATAATAAACCTACTGAAGTTAAATAGTAAGTAGTTAAGACAGTTAATGGTAAAACTGATGTTTATGAGTATTCTTCATCCAAAGATCCCTTGAACCCAAGGGAATCATTCAGTCAGAGATTAGATTAAGTAAATCTCATGCCCTAAACCAATGTTGAAGTTAGAAATTCTTAATTGTAAAACAATACTTCAGCTTCACAACTCTAAAGAGGATCCAAATATTTACCAGAAACGTACAAAAAAGATTTTAATGAATTTAAATCTTAGACTAAACCTGTAACCGAGTACAAATAAACTGTTACAACGACCAACAATAAATATTCAAAATAATATTGAGTATTATCCATATCAATATATAACATCAAAATCCTATTGCTTCGGTTTTATTGTATGAAGTGATGATCTTGGTTATTTTGTTGATAATATATATGATAGACTTCTTGCTACAGAATAATGTTTTTATGGTGTTACATAACCCATCTATGTTCTTGATCCACTTGATAATAATATTGATTATTTTGATGCAGATCGATAAGTCTAAATTCTATTGTGTACTTTAAGAGGTGATGAATATATCACTTATTATTGATTTGGTAGAGAGGTTACTCTTTATTATTAAGGATTCTTTTGATATACATTAAAACAATGAAAAGGTTTAATGTATTAAGCTTTATATGGTATTTGTTTGTATAATTAATTTTAAAATAGCTATGACAATCTTGGTCTAGATTATTCATGATATTAAAGTAGTTAAGCTACAAGATTAATTAATTATGGAGAATACTATTTAGCAGATGTTCCCAATAAATTTAAAATATCTTAATAATGAACTACTTCTTTATAATAATCGTTATAACAACTTGCATCTATTGATATATTTTCATATACCTTAACGAGTCATTAATTAAACAAGTACAAATCCAAATTAATAAGAGTCCACTTTATATGGATCATCACGAGGAGAAACAATATTTGATGCCAATTCTTTCATTTGAGATGGAGATAAAATCCTTTAACTCTTTCCTGCAAATTATTTTGAATATGCAGACATCACTCCTGGCAAAGCACCATGAAACTTGTCATTATTATCTTATTTACAATTATCTTAAAATCTCCTTTCCTCTCCACAAATATACTATCACTATTGATATCAGAATGAAAAAATCCCATACTCTCCAAATATCCACTAACTGATGACATTTCATTTATAAACTATATTTAATTCAAATTCTACCTTCCAAATATAAGATTCATGGAATGTTTAATTCTATGATTAATGCTACTTTATGTAATCTGTCAATGTTGTTGGAATATATTCATAATATACTTTTATTTCTTTAATATTCCCTTGTAGTATATGATGACTCTTTATAGTAGTTCCATAATATTTCAAAATATTCTTATGTTAAACATTTATTCTATTATTATGCTCTTCTTATATTACTTGATCACTTACATCAATTTAAGTAGTCTAAGTATAAATATTTAAAACCTTTGAAAACATCCATAATTTGTAATCATCTTTACTTTTCCAAAGTTATATCTATCCCAAATATTTATGCTGTTTAGAACCAACATAGGTAATTGATTCCTATAATCTTATTTAATCATTCTACAAAAATTCGTTACCCAAAGTTTGAGTGTTTCCCATTTCAAATTTAACAATATTTTTTAATAATAATACGATAGAAATAATTTCATAACACCTTTTGTTTAACATCTTCCTTTTATTGAGGCTTTTTCTTGTGTTCCAATATTTCGATTTCATATTGACTTTCCTCTCTAAAACCTGAATTTGATTTTTCACAACCCAAACATTTACTCATTATGTCTTTTACTTTTTCTGCATATATTTCCCACTAAATTCAATAGAATAAATACTCTTTTTTCTTCTGGATATTACTCAAGGTTCAGATGTGATGGATCATACAATCCTTCGAACTCTATTATTTCTAATTAATTCTTCCATTACACTAAAGACAACAAACAGACGGCTATTGATTAATTATTTATATACCATATATGCCTATGCAATCTAAAGCCACATGGAATCTTCTGGCAGAATACTTCAAGCAACATATTTTGACAGGTTGTAAGGGTTCGAAAGCCCCCTTCTTAAACGATAAAATATAGCTTCCATTTGAAGTTGTTCCCTCAGGAAACAAGAGCACTGGTGGGTACAATTACCCTTAATTTATCAAATTCACTCTATGAAGAATGTCTTGCATGACTTATTTCCTATTCATAGCATTCTCTCTTTCTACGAATATACTTTTCAAGTTTTATGTTATCCAACCAAAAACTGGATAGTCTTTGACAGTGTCTTTTGATACAAAAGATGGTAAATATTTAAAGACATAAGTAATGGTATCGTACCAACTCACATGATTTGACACTATTATTGAAGGTTATCTAATTTTGTTTATTGGTGTTTAGACATATGTTTCATCATAGTCGGAATACCTAATTAATGACATTTCTTACTGTACTACTCTTTGGTCTATTTGATAGTACCCAGAGAAAAATAAGTATGCTCTAGCTAAGAATTGCAAAGGATATCTAAAGAAACGATAACGACTAGCAGGCCATGGGTTTTCCAATTTAAAATCTATAGAATAGTCAAATTATGAACCTTTTGTTGTAAGGTAAAAAACAAGCGCAAACGTGAGCAGTGACCCCAACACAAATATTAATCTCAATGGGAGTAACACCAAGGCACCAAAATAGATCTCAAACTTATTCCAATTCTTGTAATCCCTCCTTCTAAATGGCTAGAATTGGAGTGGAATATCTGCTCTGAAATATTTTTCATCATCGAATTTCTTGAGCAATGTATAGTACACATAGATGATTAGAGGACAATAGACTAGCACGTAAAGTAGAAGCAATAATTCCAGCATTTATTAATTGAGAAATTTTGTAAACCCAATTACATTTATATTAAAAATCAGTATGTATGATATTAAAAATAAGGTTAATTATGACACACTAATTCATTAATCTTATTTAATTAAATCCTCAAATTACTTCATCAAAAGTTTCTCCTTATCCATTATTTGAGTTATAGGTTTATATATTTCCTAAATAATTAACAATAATACTTATTTCTATTATTCATGAACTATATTAAAATGCTTATGTAAAGCATTTACTTCAATGATTTTCAATTTAATTAAGTTATTCATTACGGATATCAATTTCTTATTACGATCACATTGAGATTCTCTTTTTTTCAAGGAAATTTATAACTAAGTAATTTTTTCATTTAAATCTGCAAATTATTCTGTATTCACTTCTAACTTAGGTTATGATGGTGTGAAGGATTATTATCGTTCCTATAATTATTAATTCAATTTGGCTATCATTTGATCTCTTTTTTAGATCTCCACTTACAAGTCACGAATTTGTAAATCCTTCATTTACAAGGCATGATCATTACCCACAGGCCCATTACCCTTTTATTCATTCTCCTCTAACTGATTCTTATAGAGATCACTCAATTGTTTGAGTTTCTTAATTTCACTCTCTGATTCTACTCTCTTTAGCTTTTCCTTCTCTACTTCAGCCTACAATCTCTGCATCTCTTTTTAGGCTATTTTTGTTTGATTTGATAGTTATTTTTTCAAATCTTCTACTTCTCTAGCCAATGTCCTTTTTTCTTAATTCCACTCATCTTTTAGTTTTTCTTCTATCTCTTCTTTTGCTCTCACTTCATTTAAATAATCCTATGTTAAAGTTTCATTATTCTATTACAATTCTTTTATTAACTAACCTGAATGAGCTAACTCAAGTTGCATATCAGATATTTATGTGGTTAACTTTATAATATCATTGATATACCTTTTTTTCATTGTTTTTCTTCTCCAATGCAAGAGCTTCAAACTAATATTCTAATTATTGTTTCTCCTCTGTTAATTTTGAAAGTGCAAATATATCTTCAAACTAACCAAAGTTTTATGGGTTTAGAGTTTCTCTACCAGTTGATTCAAATTAAGCAAGATCATGCTACAATTTTTCAACTTCATTCTCCAAATCTCTTCTCTTCTATTATTCCGATTTCAGTTTTTATTGGGTTTCTGCAAGAGCTTTCTTAAACATTTCAATTGAATTTTAACTATTGGCTAAATCTTGTTTAGCAAATGATCTTGATTATGTTATTGATTAAATTATTGGTTATGATTAGCTTATTGAAAGATCTTCTTCAGGAAATTAATTAGAAATAATTTAAGATTGATTTATCTCGATAGTACTATCAATTTATAATTCTCTTTCCAATTCCAATTGTTACTATTTTAATTATTCTGCCTTAGCTTTCAAAATTTGAACATATGATAATATTTTTTTAAATGCAAAACCTCTAACTACTTTTTTTTCAACTTTATGAACAACTGAAATAAAAGCATTCAGGACTAATCTATTGGATATCCGCCTTTAAAGAACAAATTTAAACACAAACCATTTAATAGATCTTTATAAATGATGATGTCTTCTTAACAATAAATGTAGCTTATTCATGACAGTTTTTCTATAAATATATTTTCGGGCCGATTTCTATATTCTTAAAATAAATGACATTCTAAACTCTATCAATTTTGAATCAAAAAAATCTCTTATTCCTTCCTTCATGAATATTTTAGTTGTTCCTATCTAAATATTTTTATCTTGCTATTCTTGTTGAAGTCGCTACTTTATCTTTTAATTTTAACTTAACAAAATGATCATTTAATTTATATTTGCTGGCTTACCCTTGATTAAAAATCTGTATTTTTTCATAAAATCTTAATGCTGCAATCTTATCTCATAACCAGCCTTTCTAATTTGAATTGCCTCCATTAAACCTGCACATCTCATTTATCTTCTTACTTCCTATGAATCAAATTCAAAGGCTGCTTTATTATTATTTGGTTTAATACACCTAATATACTTTGGTAAGGATTTATTTAAGATATCAAGAAGATCATTCAATGAATTTTAGAATCTTGTTATAACATTATTTGATTTCATATTTATTGTTGTTATTTAGTGACTCTTCCATATTTCCCTAATTATTGGATTTTTACTAGTTGGCAACACAGTATGCACTTCCTAATTGATTGAATCTTTATTCTTATCCACAAATCCTGTCACATTATAAATCACACATCCAGCAAAATGCTTAATCCCAAACCAATCAAATTTAGCTGAACGATGCTTCTTATCAACTGTTATTGTATTGTCATTGCTCATAATATCTTGTACATTAAAGAGATAATCTTTTGGTAGATTTTTGAAAGATGTACTGAACTCTCTATCATTTCCTCGGGGAGCTATAGTTTAATCTATCAAAAGTTTAAATATAGAGAGTGTAGAATTCTCAATCACATCTATAATCCCTTTATTGTCAGGAAATCTTATGTGATTCCAACTAATTTTCTCTTAATTGTATTCATCTAAAAATAGGATAATATATTACATTATTCAGTTTCTAACATGTGAGAATTAAAGTGTTATTACAATTTCTCATTTGTAAAATTAATATTAAGTTATTCAAAACTATTAGTATGAATGCCTGTCTCATCTGTAAATATCTCAAATCCAAATATATCCAATATACCTATCATATATTATTATTGCTAATTTGGCCCAGAAATTGACAGTTAATTATTAACCTTCTAAATTAACCAATTAAATAGTTTTTCATAAATATGTTTCGCCAATGTATCCCTTGCACTGTTTGCAGCATCTATATTGTTTTCTTTGAGAATATTCTCTTTTCCCATCATTGTTAACACTTTACAAATAATTTTATTGATATCATCAGATGTCAAACCCAATAATTAACAAGCTGCTTTCAATGAAAAATCTTCAATTAAGAAAGATTTATTGGCATCTCCTTAAATGGTAATGTTTCCCAAATGAAGTATACCTGCTAGTACTTAAAATATAAATTTTTTTTCATCTTGTGTAAAATTCATTTTATCCATGCATTCACTTGTTTCTTTAAATTCATCTAATTCATTTTTTTAATACTTCAAATCACCTTACTTTAAATATAAATATTATTTCGCCAAACCCAATTCTAACTTAGAGATATATTTTACTTAATTCAGGGATTTAGGCTGCAATTAATTAGTAGAATATATGATAATTTCTTTCAACTGAACTTAGTTTCACTACTCTACTTTTCTCCAATAAATAATTATCAATTTTAGCATTAGTTATCCTCTTAGTCCCTGGATTGAAATATAAATGAATAAACTTTCCAAATCTACTTGAATTATCATTCCTTGCCGTTTTGGCATTACCAAATGCTTCAAGAAGTGGGTTTGAAGCAAAAACCTACTATTCAATAGTAACACTCTTCGTCTTCGCTCCCAATTATTCTGCAGCCAAATATTTCAGAATAATTTTAGTTGACTCAGTCTTCCCAGATCCACTCTCTCCACTAATTATCATAGAACAAATTCTCAATGTCTTGGAGGTTTCCTCAAATAATTAATCCAAAGACATTTAAGCAACCTTAAACAAATGAGGGTCTATGTCTCGTAACTTTTATTAGAGGATATCCTTGGAAATTCTACATTACTCAATTCATACTAATTCAATTTCCCCATTTCCTACTTGTAATATTGCACCATTTTTGGACTATACAGCTCAGGCACCAATTGATAAGGATTGATGGCCACCAAAATCGGTACACCAACTTAAGTGTATATCTGCCTTTTTGCATATCTAACTCGTATACTATGCAAGCAATTAAATTCATTCAATTCATTTAATATCTTGATAAGATAATTTATACAAGCAAGTCACTCACTCCCTTTTTCGATAAGGGATCCACTTTAATATTCGATTTCTCCTCAGTATACTCCTCCTTTATCTCACCATCTATTTCTTGTATCCCTTGATTAGTTATGAGGAGTTTATTCACTTGATGATCCATTTTAGAAATCAAACATACAAACTTCGGGTTCGAAACCCAAATTTCCTCCTCGGTGATATTCATTATATTAATATATTTCAAGGACCAAGCATTATGCAACAAAACCAATACACCAAACCCTTTGTTCTATCGTAAGGTTCATAGAGGAAGGATTCAGCATCTATACACTACTTAAGAATTGGCAGAATACAATGTGTCGCTCCCCAAAATCCTAAATTCACTAACACCAGAGTTATTGAATCGCGATACATTGCACCTTCCTTAATTACATTAAATATACCACAGTGTAGAGTTTCCTGTTTGCCTTGTATTAATGCTCTGCATCAAAACACTCCTCAGTCATTAATGTCAATATAGCCTGAATTCCCATCAATAGCAATCCCAGGAGCGATAATATTCGAGTCAAAACTGCAAAATTCCTCACATAAATCCCCAAACACGCCCAACACATATCTACTTAATAGGAACCTTACTTAGATTCCCAAATTTTTCACTTGGCATCTGGCCAAAACAATATATTCCAAGCATAGCTAACAATATCAAACCAACCACTCCACAGTATAATAAAATTATTATAAAAGGAATTGTAACCTATAATCCATTTAACTTACTAATTTGTTTGCAAACATTGATGAAGATGTTTGAGCTTCATCTGCAGCTGTTTCATCTGCAGCTGTCTCATCAGTGGTTGCTTCATCGGTGGTTTGAGCTGCCAATTCATATTCCAATAAACGAGCTTCATCGGTTGATTCATCCACAGTATATTCTATTGGTGGACATACATCATTGCTAAATGTTGTATAGAATAAAAGGTCAAAGATGATTAAAGCTATAAAAACCACCACCAACAAACTGAAATAAGATATAAGTCCCATTATTATATTTTATATTTTATTTATAATAAATATAATGAAAATTTTGACACAGCCAGACAATTAATTAAAAGAAAGTTTCCAGATATTGAAATAAGATATCCAATATTGAAACCACTTCTGTAAAACAAAGGAGAAACAAAAAGAAAAGTTTATAAAAGGTTTCAGTTTATGAAAACTCAATTGCGAACCCTTAAATTAAATAATTCAAGAGTTGGGAGGACAGTATTGATCAATGATGATCATGGAGTCATTGTATCCAATATTTAGAGATAAAGCATTAGTCGTCTAATAATATCATCACCTATGTAATATATAAATTGATATATAATAAATTTTATTCGTGATGCAAGGTGGCAAGAAACCAAGAACATTTTTTGGAAAAGACATCACTAATCTCTTGAAGTTAATGATTCCAGAGAAAAAAATGTGTCTAATAGGAATGACTGTGGTTGGCCTAAACAGTGCCTTACTCCTCTACCTCCCATAATTGACCAGTGACATTGGGAAATTGCAAGCTCTAAAATACGATGATGAGAATAAGGAAGAAAGCCAAAAATCAAACAGGTACTATCACCTGAAATGGGGAGGTATTTGTTTACTGGGGTTCATTTTTGGAGGTAGTCGAAGATTTCTTAACACTCAAATCAGTAATAGAGTAGCTATGAGAATGAGATATAGTATGTTTTAATAATTGATGACAACAAGAGAGGTTTCATAATTGCATTCTCAACAATTAGTGCATAAATTATCAAATGATGTGACAAGTGTCTCATCTGGATTATCTTAAGATATATTCGTAATGTTAAGAGGAGCCATTACTACCCTTGGAGGTGCAGCCTATTTATCATATTATGCATTTCCATTATTAGCATCATCTGGTACAGCTGCAGTAGTGATGGGAGCATCGGCAATCATGTTAGGAAAATTCATGTCTTCCTATAAAGTTAAAGAAACACTAGAATTAGGGACATTAAGTGAAGTGTCATCTGAAATGCTCAGAGCACATAGATTAATCAAATTATCAGATATGGAGTAAAAGGAAATATCTAGATACTCAGCATAATTATCAAGATGGTATGAATAGGCAACATAGTTTTCCAAAATGTAAGGATACAATATGGGATTGTTGGAAGGAGGAGGGCTTTATGCACTTATATTAATTTTATTCCAGGGATGCTACCTAATCGCAAATGGTCATTTAGATCCAGAATTAGCTAAATATTTCATAAATGCTGTATACATGGCCACAGGAACAAGAACTATGATTGGAGTGTATAATGAATTAGTAAAGACATCTGCTGTATACAAAACTATTTTAGACATCTAACCTGGTCTTCATGATTCAGAACTTTATAAAACTAAGGATTTATTCAAAAATTATAAAACTCTAATTGAATAAGACAATGCATTGAAGGCAAGATTACTGAATCCACCTGATAAGATTGAACACACTAAAGAATGGGATGAATTATATGAACATCCAACAATGGCACCTCCTAAGATTGAATTTAAGAATGTTTAATATTGTTACCCAAACATTGAAAAAGCACAATCCTTATAATTCAATATTTCAATAAATTCAGGTGAAATAGCATTACTTTAAGGTCCAAGTGGTTCAGGAAAGACTACAGCCTTAAATCTATTAACTAAATTACTATAACCAGCATCAGGAGAAATATTAATTGATGGTCAACCATTATCTGAAAAAGATTTCAAATGGATTTAATAATATGTTTCATATGTTTAGTAAGATGGAATTATATTCAATGCCACAGTATATGAAAATATTATTTATGGAAATCAAGGTTTTGATTAAAGTATGGAAAGAGTGATTTGGGCAGCTAAAATGGCTAGAGCTCATGAATTTATTGAAAATATGCCTGATAAATATTAAACAAGACTAAGATCAGATTCAACTACATCTTTGTCTGGTGGATAAAAATAAAGAATAGTTTTAGCAAGAGCAATATTAAAAAATCCAAAAATCCTCATCTTAGATGAAGCAACATCAAATATTGATAGTATTTCAGAATCAGAAATCATATAAGCACTTATGGACATATGTAAGTAAAAGACTGTGATTATTGTCACCCATAAAGTAGAGAATTATAAACCATTAATTACAAGGGTTGTAAATTTAGATTAATGAATTATAATATAAATATGAAATTTGTATCCAATAGAATGGTCAATTATTTGAAACCATAAATGTATGCTAGATTTACAATGCTTGCCAATTAGAAAGGATGCATAAATTTAGGTTAAGGATTTCCAAACTTTCCCCCTCCCTAATTTCTTAGGGAAGCACTAAGTCAAGAAGCGATGACAGAATCTCTCCAATATTGTTAAACAGCAGGGCATCCTACACTTCTTAAAGCGGCAGCCAAGTTCTTTGAAGCAAGAATTGGATGTAAAGTCAATCCAGATAAAGAAATAATGGTTAGTTCCGGAGCATAAACAGTGCTATGTTCTCTCATGTAAGGTCTTTTAGATCCTGATGATGAAGTTATTTGTCTTGATCCAGCATTTGGTACATTAGTTTCCTTAAATAGATTTATATCGTCCAATGATCGAATTTTAAGGAGCTAAACATAAAGGTGTACCTGTCATCCCTGATAAACTGAATAACAAAGATTCAATGAAAAAACGATACATTAATGGAAAATTTAAATATACATCAGATGACGATTGGCATATTGATTATCAATTTTTAGAAAAAACGCTTAATGAAAAGACCAAGCTTATAATTGTTAATTCTCCTGTTAATCCAACTGGAAAGTAAGGATTTTTATAATTATTAGGATATTTAACAATGATGAATACAATAAATTAGCAGATATACTTGATAAATATCCAAATGTATTTATTTGCGAAGATGCAGCCTATCATCACATTACTTTTGGAGAACATAAACCTTTCACATTTCCTAGATGCATAACCCATCCAAGATTAAAGGATAAGACAATCTGTGTTATTAGTGCTGGAAAAATGTTTTCCGCTACAGGTTTGAGAGTTGGTTTTGCTATTGGTAATGAAAAAATTATGAATGGAATCAAAGCTGCCTAAGCTTATCATCTATTCTGTTTGAACCCTGCATTACAGACAGCCACAGCACGATGCTTAGAACATACCATTGATGGATTATTCTTTCAAGATGCAAGCACTCTCTATGAATAACAATCTTAGATGCTCTTAAAAGGATTAGTTGATAGCAAATTAGACTTTAACTACTGGGTACCTTAGGGTGGTTACTTTGTTCTAACTGACATTTCAAAGATTCCTATTCCTGATTAGTATTTCAATGATGAAGGTCATGAACTTACAAGAGATTTTGCATTCGCTCATTACATGATTAATGAATTTGGAGTAGTTTGTATTCCATGTTCACCATATTATGAAAATAAAGTCTTAGGATAGAATTTAGTTCGTTGGGCTTTTTGTAAAACAACTGAAACTATTTAAGAAGCATGTAAACGTTTGAAATGAGTTTTGTAATATAATATTAAATGTAACAAAAGTAAAAAAAATCAAAGAAAGAAGAACCTTTCTTCAATGGTGAGTTCAAGGATAAGGATAGTGATGAAGAAGAAAATGCAAAAAGAACTCTAATAATGAATGTTTCTGGTAATTTACATCATGAACTTAGATACAAAGTATGATGTTGTGAAGTTTGTAGGCAAAAAACTATTTAAATGGATCCTCTAATATGAAGCCGATTCCACTAATTGGGATATGTTTTGGACTGATGCAGCAGTTCAACCTGAAACATTGGGTAAAATGCAACGTAAGAATTTAAAAATATAACAGCCCATCAAAAGATTAACCATTTTCCTGGAATGTATTCACTAGCAAGGAAGAATCATTTAGGGAGAAACCTAATGAAAATGAGAAAATAGTTTCCACATGACTATAAATTTTTCCCTTAAACATGGCTACTTCCTGCTGAGCTAGGAGATTTTAGAAATTAATTCGTCAAAGGAAAAGCGAAAACCTTCATCGTCAAACCTGAAGCAAGTTGTTAAGGGAGAGGAATTTTTTTAACTCGAAATATCAATGATATCAATCCAGGGGAACATTATGTTGCCTAAAGATATATGCATAGACCCTTTTTAATTGATGGTCTTAAATTTGATCTTAGAATTTATGTTTTGCTCGCTGGAACAGACCCAATGAGAATTTATGTCTATTAAGATGGATTAGTTAGATTTGCTACAGAACCTTATGTTGCTCCTACACATGGTAATCTAGAAGATATGTGCATGCATTTGACCAATTATGCAATTAATAAAGAAAATCCAAATTTTATTTTCAATAATGATGCAACAAAAATGGATGTAGGTCACAAAAGATCCATTAAATCAGTTTTTGAAAAACTAGAAGAAGAAGGATTCAATATTAAGAAATTATGGCAAGAAATGAACACTCTATTCATAAAAACATTTTGCACAGTTCAACCCATACTTAGTCAACATTATCGATCCTGTCAACCGGACAATTTCGCTAATAATATGTGTTTTGAGATTTTAGGATTCGATATTTTTTTAAACCACAAATTATAACCCTATCTTTTAGAAGTCAATCACACACCAAGTTTTACTACTGACACCCCCTTAGATGCACTCATAAAGAAAAATCTCATCAGAGATACCCTCAAGCTAATGAATGTAAGTTTAAAAGCAAAGGAGTAAATAATAGCCTAACGAAAAGAATCTCTATAGCAAAGAGTATTTACTGGCAAAAAAGTGAAATTAGGACCTGAAGAAAAGGCAGCATTGACAACTAAATACTAGCAAGAAAGGGATGAACATGAAAATAAAAATCTAGGGGATTATGTCAAAATATATCCTTTAGAGGATGCTGGTGAATACAATCGCTTTATTGAACATGCAACTGAACTATAAGATAATTGGACAGGAGCCAGTAATCATTATTAAATAATTTAGATATCAGAAGAAACCAAAAAAAAGAAGTCCCTGAAGTAAAGAAACCTCCAATCTAAAAACCATCAACTCCTCAAAACAATCTTCCCAAAATAGAGAGACCATAAAAAAGAATAAAAGAACCAACCATCGTTAATGTGAGGCAACAAGATGATGATTAATAGTTTGTTACTCATTCAAGTTAGTCAAAACTTAGCAAAGAACCCAAAAGATAAACTTCTGAACCTCCATTTTAAAGGCATTTGTAAATTTTCAAAAATCCTTAAATACAACAATAACTTAAATAAAGCATTTAACCAAGGTTGTTCAATGTTGAAGAAATATTAGTTTAAAAGAGATAAAGTTCAAAAACCAAATTATGATTATATGTACTTTATAAATATTCAACTTTCTTCTGTAATTAATCTTCTCGCATCATGTATAATTGTTGAAACCTGCCTAATTTGACTAAAATCATCAATTTGAAAGGATCTCAGATTATTCTAAGATTTTATATTTTTCATCAAATTCCGTATCATCCTAAATCTTTTTAATACTTCTTATTTTTAATGTTTCCTTAGTTTTAAATATTTACGTGTAAAAGGACAATATTTAGGTATATATGGGAAATGTTTTAGAATTATTAACCTTATATTGTCTAACCTTTCACTGTATTTAGTATAATAAACTTCTATCACTTTTGAAATTATGAAAAAGATAAGTACAACCAAAAATAAAACTAAGAATATTTGTAATATAATATCTATTGCTATTACTTTTTCAATTTAAACTTAATATTTTAAACAACTAAAAGCAATCATTAATTCACATATAAATATACATTTTTACTCAAATCTGTTTAACTTACCATTATTATAAGGTTTTTAAATACTTACTGCTGTATAATAAAAGAGCAAAACTAAGAAAATTATAATGCCCTTAACAATAATTCTTTCTTCATTTAATGTTAATGAAATTATTATTACCTCTCTTTACATTATTCTTACTATTTCCCAATAATATGAAGATTT
>JMSD01000034.1:99141-150090 GCA_000715435.1 Paramecium caudatum
TAGAAAATAATTCCAGAGAAAAATACTCTAAATGTATTTTTTGTACAAGTTCAAACTAATTTTATAAATCAGAAGATAAGCCAGGTTTTGTAAAATAATTGACTACCAGTAATACAAGTGAAAAGGATAATAAATTTTAAGCCAAACAAAATCTTTCATTTTAATAGAATTTGAAATATAATTCCTATAAACCTAATTCAAGCGTATAAATGAATTTTTTGCCTGATAAAAATATCAAAGTTTAATAAGATACCCCATCATAGAATTAGAATGTCGAAAAGAAATTTAATTAAAATTTTTCCAGAGCATTTAATCACAATTAACCAATGGTATAGAGTTGTAATTAGGATACTAGCTAGAATTGGGATTTGATTCGTTTAGACTGTGTTCACTTATTTTGTTAAAGCAATTTACAGGATATGTTATAAGGTCAACTAAATTAAGGTTTAACAATCCTTAAGTGTCAATGTTAAAGAAAATTAAAGATTCTATTGTTCGTAAGAAATTGCCTCACCTACACGATTAATTAATGAAAAATTAATTGTCTGAACTCCGTGAGCTAAATAACAGTGTTGCTTTTCATTAATGTACCTCATGTGATTTTTTTTGCATCCTTACGAATCCCAGAATAAATTATTAAAATGTTGTTATTGTTCAGCAGCGAACAAGTGATTAAGATAAATCATTATTAACATCCATATTTTTTATTATATATCATTTTTTCAAACATTGACTCAATTTTTTATTTAGCTTTAATTAAAAACTCTAATATTCCTATTCCAAACTCTTAAGCATTCTATTTGTGATTCTGAATTTTGAACAAATTATTATTTTTAATGATTCATTTTCATTAACTGTATTATCTAATGATCTGATGTATTTGATCAAGTCTTTTTCACTACTAATACTGAATATTTCTGATTTTATTAATTATCCTAAGAAATGAAGAATTTCATCAAATTCAAAATCTAAAATTTATTTCTAAATTAATGAGAAAATGAAAAATGTGGCTTTATAGAATCCTAAACATAAGCAATCATAATACCTTTCCATTCTTCTGCTAAGAAAAGGTCCCATATAATATTAAGCATGGCAGACCTTTAACTGTATTGAAATACATTTGAGTAAAGTGTGATAAACCAGGAAGCTACATAGTACGAAGCATCTATTTTTTAATCCTTAAGATGTTAAGATAGTTCTGGTAAAAATATACATAATAATCTATCGAAAGCATAGAATCCAGTTTTCTAAATTATTTAATAATATACCAACTTAGAAAAATCATTGATATAAAGGTCCTTGAAATAGATATTCATCATTCTATCAAAAGCTTTATAAGCTAATTCTTAATCTTGATAGATTAAATAGAGATATCCTGCAATGTAATTCATTCCTTAGCAATAACCTACTTCTTAGTTGAAAAAAGCATAAATTCTTAACAAACTTTATAAAACTGATGAATTAATCTTATCCTTATGGATGTGCAAACTTCTCTATACATCCAATTTAATTGTTTCTTCATACATTTAATTGATGTCCATTTCTATTCCAACTTTTGTTTTCATTGTCACATAATCTATGTCTAATTGTTTCAGGTTTAAGGCTTAGGAAATATATTTCAGTCTTTGCTAATTTGTAGCTTATTCTGAAAACACTTAACCATTTGCCAAATAAAATTTCTTAATTTTAGGCTTTAGTTTTTTGTGAAATTCGCTATTCAATGTTAATAGTTTCTCAGGTTTGTCTTTAATTGATAAAAATCTAAATTAATTAAAAAGTTTACCTTAAACTAGATCCTATGGCTTAAATGACTTTGTTTTCGTACTCGAAAAGTTTCTTTCGATTATATTTTTCTATCTTATGAGTTAATACAGTTTTCCCAGATCTAAATAGTTTTTTCCATTGAGTATTATGTTAATCCTCCTACTTCTCAAGTAGTTTTACTACATGTTCTTTATCAACATTTTATTATTAAAATGCTATTTAAATAATAATTTCTGCAGATAATTCAGATGGAAGTTTTAATGATGTAAGGAAGAGATTTATTTCTTCCAAAATCATATAGCAAATTTCTCCTTCATTTATTTCCATTAATTATTATTGCTAACCTCCTAAATTTTTAATTATCGAAAGTCCTTTGCCAATAAACTTAAATCCCTTTTTCAATATGTTATTTTAAGTTTGTTGCAATAAAGCCTGAGCCTATTTCTTCTTCTCATCAACTTTCTTTCCACTTATAAAATGAAACAATTCTGCCCACTTTTCAACTTTAGTCCAAATTGGCATTGTCGATAATTAAGATGCTAAATTTATCCTTTCCTTCCCATCAATCCTAACAATTCTTATCGATTTTGATAATAAGTCATAAATTTCCTCACTTTCATACAAATCATGCAAATCAATATAATGTAACCAATGTTTAATCAATTGAAGCAATTCCAAGAATTATTCGGTTGGCAATGTTAAATAAAATGCTACATTAAATATCATTAATACTTGTTTATTTTTCTTATATTGATTTCTAATGCTACTTTATTAATGTAGTAATGAAATATCTTCTACCAGCTTATTTCTAGAGAATTTATTTAATTTTAATTATTTATTCTGTCTTATCTGATAAATCTACATTGAATAAAGTTGATATATAACTATTGACTACCTTTTTTTCATCTTCCAAGATCTTATCACCAACAATTTACCATTAATTCTGAATCTATAATGTGGTAGGGTGCACTTGATTATGCTATCCTATTTTTTTCCATTAATCATAGGTGATGAAATCCTCATATTAAAACTTAAATGCTAATATTATTACTTAATGTCTACTGTCTTGCAATTCCATTCTTTTTTCAATCAACTTCTTAATCGGTATTTTTGGATCCTACTTCAATTTGCCCTCCATGTCTGTTATTTTGTCTTCCAATTCCTAAATATCCTAATCAAAAGGCAATAATCTCAATAACTAACTTATTGTTTATTTTGTAAACATTATCCTAGTATAGTTAAATTTAATACCTGCTTTATTCATTTAAACCTACATTACTAAAAATTTAATCCCATTCAGAGTGAAAACTCTTCCATTTTTCATTAGTGATTATAACTAACTTTTTGTAATCTTTTTCTGTTTCCTCTGCTAGTTGCTAAATTTTAAGCGAATTGTTCAGTTGTTTTTAAAAATCTTCTTTTGTAGCATTTCCTTTCTCAATATCGTCAATCATTTATTAAGCTTGTAGTGATTTTTATTCAAATGCCTTCATTTGTTTCCAATATTCTTCCTATGTAGTCGACATTTCTTTTCGAATGTCAGTGATTTCAGTTAGCTACTTCTTAGAATCAGCATTCAAACTCCGATTCGTTGCTCTAAAGTTTGTCACAAATTAGCAATATGGATCAAATACTTCAGTTTTTATTTTAGTGGCAGTGTTATCCCAGGTTGAGGACAAACGTAATAAATAGTTGCTCACTTATTAATATAAGCAAACTAAAATATCTGGCTCATTTCCACTGGATATTTAGGCATGGAATTACTCTCCTATACTTTAAATTTATTGACTGAAGACTTGGAGGCATCTAATCAATTCAGAGAACTTGAATTTAAGGATGCAATTACTATTTTTTCCACTCCTGTTACATTCTAAGTCAATCCAACCATATACTCATATAGTTTGTGCTATTGCTGATTGTAATAATCTATAGAATGGTTCATAAATATAAATTAAAATAAATGAGATCACAACATAGAAAAGCAACTCTAAACATTCCAACCGTAATTGATATGTCAGATGGTGAATGGGATACAATTTTAAAGTCTTGGGCTTATATTAATGTGAAGTAAATTTTAATCAGAACAAAGAAATTATGAATTAGTTATAAATAAAGGATCAATAATCAATAAAAAAATCCTTTATCTAAATTAGAAAGAAGAAACCATGACATATAGGGTAGTTTCTAGTATGCCAAACATAATTGAAGTCAAAAGTGAATCAATTTGCTTACCTAGCAACTGTAATTCGTGAATATTACAATTAGAAAAGGATTATATTAAAGTATTGATACGAGCTCCATAAACGCCTTGTAAACTTCATGTGAAAATTGCCCTAATGGATCCCCAAGGTGATACAGTCCACGAAGGAATGGAATTCGATCTAATTATTACTAATATGATTTAAAAATGAATTATATCGTTTTATATAACAAAAATGACAAAAATCTTATTTAGTTGAATATAAATATACTTTGAGTTAGAGAGAAACCCAAAGTTATAATTCATATATCTCACAATTCTATCAACTTCCCTAATTAGCCTTTAATTCACTTCTTCTTTTCAAAATTGGATTCTTATGAATAATAAATTCTTCTTTTAATTCGGATTCAGGTGACAATAACTACACTTCCTTAGTTGAACATCTTTTGAATTTTTCTTTAAATGCCTTTAATCTCTTTGCATAGATCTCTCTTTCTTCTTCTGATGAAGGTTTAGCAGAACAAATTCCCATAAAATTTTAATTAATAATAAAAGTACATAACACTGGAAAACCCTTTGTACCCTGTACGATAATAAATATTATTAATGAAAATTATCCTTGTTTTCTTATTTGTTATATTTTAAGGAATAATGGGTGAAGAAAGTGAAATTCTTGATTATTGTGTAAAAGTTGCTGAAGAAAGTACAGAAACTAAAGTTAATTTGACAAAATCAAGTGTAGATTCAAAAAATTATTGTGTGGAAGGAAGAACTCGCGTTAATATATTTGATGAAGTTGCTTCTGGAGATTAGTATGTCTATTTGTCAGAACACTATTGTGCTAATTTACAAAACTACCCAATCAGTTGTGAATAATATTACAATTCTGGCTACTATGATTACAAAGTATATTGTAAATATATTTAGGCAAAAGCAAATTATTAGTAACTCTATGCAGATTATAAAGCAACAGGAACCCCTAATTCAGATTGTTTAGGAATTGCTAGATTCGTATTTTGTGCAGAATAATTTAAATATTGTAATGCAGATGATGGAAATACTAATTATTAAGTTTGTAGTTTTCTTTGTCAAATCTGGTAAAATAGATGTCCAGATTATACAAATATTTATGATAGAATTTGTGCAGGTGGAGGAGGAGAAGGCACCTGCAGTTACTCTTACCTCTTGGTGATCTATATATTTTTGATATTTATTTATTGATGTTTTAAACTCATTATATTAATGCTAACATAACAATTGCAGCTACTATGGATCCATATTTACTTGTAGTTGAGTCATTTGGTTTTGCTAGAATATTATAAATTATTACTTCCATTTCCAGAGGCTGTTGCTGTTGCACCTCCTGTACCAGTTCCGGTTGATGTTCCTGTACCTGTACCAGTTGTTGTACCTGTTCCAGTTGAAGTTCCTGTTGAGGTACCTGTACCAGTTGTAGTTCCTGTTCCAGTTGTAGTTCCTGTTCCTGTAGCTGTTCCGGTTCCTGTTGATGTACCTGTTGATGTACCTGTTGATGTGCCTGTTCCAGTTGCTGTACTAGTGGGTGTGGGTGTGGGTGTGGTTGTGGCACTCTTACATAATGTACATTTTCCTGTCGATGCCACCCAATGATAATTCTTTAATGAACTGCTGTAACATTTAGTTTGAGTTAGAGTATCAACAGCTGTTGCTTCTGAACAACTTCCATTCCATTAACATAATACAGAATTTGAGTTATTCCATTAAGGGATAGATGTACAGAAGAATTCTGTTGTAACATCTGTGCATGTTTTTGTTACACATTATTTATCAACGGTATATTTGCAGGAAGGATTCAAAGTACATAAATTGGGATCTGATTAACCATCTTCACATTTAGTGTATTTGACAGGCATACATTCACTGACTTTAGTAATTGGGTTTAGTGTCCAAAAACATACTTCTGTGGCACTTTAATTTCCTTTACAATCACTTTTATTTGTAATTTTTTAACAAGCAGGTGTATATGGACCAACTTTACAGGTGTATCCATTTGATGTCTATTAATCTTCAGTGCATGTTTTATCTTTTGCCTAGCATTATCCTAAACCAGAAACAGTATAATCACTGCATTTAGTGAAATCTTTACAGGCTCCAGCTGAATCCAAAGCACATCCTTACACTTATGCACATTGATCCTTCAAATCAGCACATGACTTTCTTGAGCATGTCTTACCTGTAGCATCCCATGAACATTAAGTATTAAATTTACATTCTGTTTCGATAGTTAATTATGAACATTAACACTATCCATCTTAGATTGTAAATGATGCCAACGCTATCCCCAATATCACAAAAATTAACATAATTAATATTATGGATAATTTAAATATTATGAGAAAGAAATATAAGAAGAGAAGTTCCTCTTCATCTTCATCCTCATCAACATCGAGGAGTAGAGATGAAGATAAGAAAAAATAAAAGTCAAAAGTTTCATATCAAGAACATTTACTTCAAAGAAAAAAAAAGAGGGATGCCATTAAAAAATCATTCATATGGTCATTTGATAGTGATTCAGATGAAGTAAAAAAAGGTATTTCTTTATTCGAGTATAGATCTTGAAATAATGAGAGAATAAAGAAAAAGAGAGAGATATTAAATAGAAGAATAAACAAAACAAGAAGAAGATAAATTAAGAAGAGCTAAACTTGATGCTATTATGAAGGGAGAGCATCTTTAGAAAGTACTTCCATCAAAATCACAGGAAAAGGAACTCTAATCATCACCTTAATAATAATAGTAAAATGTGGTTCAAGAAGAATAAGAAGAAAATTAATAAGAAGAACTAGATTAAGATTAAGAATAAGAATAAGAAGAGGAAGAATAATAGTAATTATCTATTAATATATTAGCTATTCTGAATCCGATTCAGATGATTCCTTTGCTGAGAAAGTGAGAAAACTTAATGAAGAAATGCAAAAAAAGAAAGAAGAAAATGATAAATCATGTTAAATTGGACCAATGCCATTACTTTATGATAAAAATCTTTAACATAGAACCAATTATGGTAGTCAATTACTACCTGGAGAAGGAGCAGCAATTGCCTATTATATTTAATCTGGAAAACGTATTCCAAGAAGAGGTGAAGTGGGTTTAACATCTGAAGATATTGAAAAATATGAAGGTTTGGGTTATGTGATGTCTGGAAATAAGCATAGAAAGATGAATGCTGTTAGATAACGTAAAGAAATGTAGATTCTAAATGCCGAACAAGGTAAGGCACTTATGATATTCAATTATGAATAAAAAGTTAAAAGAGAGAAATAAATTATAGATTAACTATAGAGACAATTAAAGCAAAAGTAGATTAATTAAACTAGTCAATGATTTATTTTGTTTTGTTTTTTTAATGCATAATAATCTCATCATAAGTTGTATTTTTTTTGACATTCTTTGAACACGTCCATATATGATTGGCACATTGTAATGTCTGAACTTCTTTGTAAACACTAAATATAGTAATAAATATTACGCTTGAAAACATTTGACTTTCAGCTGAGCAAACTTATTACTATTATTAAGTGGCTTATTGTTATTATGGCTATGCTTATTCTGCTGGTTGAGAATGGCCTAAATATATAATTTATAAATACCTGATCCACCTCCAATAACTGATCTAATAGCTTGATGAGCTACCTCTGAACCTGCTCCGAAAGCCATTCCTGACATTAAAGTTGATCCTAAGCCAGAGAACATTCCTGCTGATCTTGCAGGGGCTTAAGCTGTTGGTTAAGGTTATGGTGCTGGTCTACTCATTGTAGCTGAACTTCTTGAAGCACTTGAACTTCTTGATCCACTTGATCTTCCTCCTCCTCTTGGCATTGTATATTTTTTGTTATTTAAATTAATGAATTGTGTTAAGATTCTGAAAATATTATAAACCTGCTGTATTTATTGCCAGAAATTAAATTTTATCAGATTTTATAATTTCTAGACTTTTCTAATTCCTAAAAACAATACTCACCTATTAAAGCCCTTAATGAAATATCTCTAATAAAAATTAGCATATCACTTGAATTATAAAAAAAAAGTGCCACCTCCAGGAATTGAACCTGGGCTTTAGCGGCCACAACGCTAAGTACTAACCACTATACGAAGATGGCATCTCGAGAATAGATTAATCATTAATGAATATATCATCACTAATTACAAGAATTAATAAACATCTCTAACTGATTGACAAGGAAGAAGAAAACGTTGATAAAAAGCGCTAATAATTAGTCTCTTAGAAATGTATCGACACAAAACAATTGTTTGAATCAATTGCTATGCCTGAGTTTAATTTTCAATCCTTAAACCAATTTCTTAAGTAATTATCAATTTAATTAGCCATTACTAAATTGACCATGATGATTAGTTTGTGTATAGTTTTTTGTACAAGTATAGTGGTTTAAAAGGATTTGTGATGGATTACTAAAAGTATATTGTGAATTCATTTAGTTTCTTAAACTTTATAATGCCATGTGAGGATGATGATCTGTACACTATAACCAAAAATAAGGAACATTTAGGAGGAGCTAGAACTATATTTGATCTTGCGACAAGTTCCGCTTTATTTGATTTATTTTATGCTGAAGTTCATTATCATTTTGAAGTTGAAAGATCAAAAAAAGAATTATTTAGAGATTTTGAATTCGGGTTGTTAGCTCATCCACTATGCGAACATAAATATGTCATGGAAAATTAACTTGAAAACTTCAATCTAAATGAGGAATAAATTAAGAGAGTTTGGAGAAGAATGAATTTAATGTAAAGAAAGGATTATACTAAAGAAAATTTTAAATGCAAACACTTTAAATCACTGTTATTCCCTGAAGATTATATCGAACATCTTAAATTAATAGGAAGACCTTTACAAATAGATGAAACTGTGATGACTCAATTTTAAAAACCCCGATAATATGCCAAAAATACAAGAAAAGGAGATTTTATTGAATGCCCAAAAAATAGAAAATGCCAATTTTATTAAAACTATGATCTTTAGAAAAATTATAATGGTGACAAATTCATGATTGAGTATTATAATTCTTATTTAAAATGATATAATTAGATGTTTTTTCATTCATAATAGACTCCAAATACAATGGCCACTCCATAAATGGATTCCTTAAATTAGTTATTTATATTACATTTGTAAATGAATAAGATGCATAGTTATCCCATGTAGGATCCCAAAGGTTTTTTGAAGTAATTTTGCATCCTTATCCTTTGATTTCACCAATCACAACCTATACAGCTACTTTGAATCTTGGCATTTTAATGGCTAATATTTCACATAACAATACTTTCCCTAATTTTGCTTCTGATTTTTCTCACTAATTCTTCTGCTAAATTGGGTGTGTTATTCTAATCGTAAGTTTCATTTTTCAACTTCTCATCCATAATTTCTTGGATCACCTTTCTTACTTTTGATGGATAAAATCTGAATTTAATAGCATATCATTACTTCTCCTCATCCTTTGGTTCTGTTACCCATGTATTAGCTCCACCAGAATCCATTTATATATTAATTAAATATTATTATCATTATTTTTTCTGATTTTAGTTATCGAGTGTTCATAATGCTTATATTAACTGTAAACAACTGAGTGCAAATATTTGTTGTGCTTTTTTTCGAATTTAGTTCAAATTATATGATGGCAGCATAATTCAAACAAAACCTATTAAATGTACAATGCTTTCTGTCATGGTTAGTTCAACTATGAATCATTGCAGAAGAGAGCCAAAAAAAATAACTAATTCTAATTAAATTTTATAATGAATGCGTGCAATGGTCAAGAATACATTGCAATTTGCTAAAAAATTAAAGAATATTTGCAATAACCCCAGTTCTAATCCCAAAATTGATTATTCTAAAATTTAAAATTTTCAAACTAAAATTCACTTGCCAAAAAAGATATTTTTATCCATGAGTTATAATCTTATTTATGTTATTTATCGCGAATAAACTACTTTTTATTGTTCTGCTATTTTGAAATGCTATTTTTCATATTTAAACTCATTTTCGGTTTATTCGGCTTATTATAAATTTAATTAAATATCAACCGGCACTGGTGCCTTTTCTTAAAAAAAATCCATTACCACAAGGATAAACACTTCCTATATTATTGATATATAACTGCCCTTCTTTATAATTTAAGTACGATCGCTCAAAATTCGTTACATTTAATAATCTAAATTAAATATAATCATGATCCTTTATAACTATTCATCAGAAGAGAATGAGCCTCCTGTTTAAGACTTAAGAAGTCCTTCTCAAACAATTACTCAAATATCTATACAATTACCTGAGGCTTTTTAAACAAAAAGCACTTAAAAAAAACTTAATTACAGAAAAAAGACAGTGGATTATGGAAGAAAGGATCACAAAAGTGTGATATATAAATACTTACAACATAAGTAAGACCCTTGATTTCATCTAGACCCAGAACTCCTATATCATCATTCACTAATGAGGAAGATCAAATTTTGATTATGTTAGTTTAATAGATTGGCCCCTAATTCAAGAAAATATCAAGGTACTTTCCAAGAAAAACAGTTAACATGGTCAAAAACAGATACTACAAACACCTTAGATTATAAACCTCATTTCATGAGGAAACTGATAAACAAATGTCTAGAATTTTAGGCAGAAAAATACTTGACTCCTTACCAGAATCTAGACCCATTAAGGGTTTAGTCGATGAAAGTTGCCTCTTTCCTGAGGCAAAGAATATATTAAACTCTTTCTTCTAATGTTTTGAACGTGTGATTTATGAATGTATAAACATTTGAAGAAAAAAAGATTTAATTTAAATATAAATTAATTAATCCTGTGCCAAATTTGAACCAAAATGACCTAATAGGTCATGGCGTGAAAATAATAGAGCCCCAGTTTTTCAATGCATGTGTCCTTATTTTATTTAGCATCTGTGAAATCTAAAGTCCAGCTCTTAAAATGATTTAATCTCATAGATAATTCAAAAACCCCGTTTGTTATTGATAAAATGACTTAAATACCTTTTAATAAGGCTCCACTTATGTTTTGGTAATATATTAATGATTTATACTAAAGTTAAATAACGATAATTTATAAAATACAAATCTATAATATTAATACATAAATAACAAACACATTAAGACCAAAATATTTTCGTGTTTCAGGCATGCTTGTCAAAAAATTTGGATAAAATTTTTTTCAAATCACTAATATTAGATAAATATGAATGATTTTCTAAAAATCTGATTTGATCGCCTTGTTTGATTCCGAAAACAAGTTGTAAAATAATAACTAAAACATTCAATAAATCAATTTTATTATCATTATTTCTATAAATTTTCAGTTATTGTATTACATAAGTGTTCGAATTACTCTTCCATAGCTTGTTTTATATAGGGCTACATATAAGGATTGTGTACTTTTTCATCGGAATAACGTGGTTTGAGCACTTTTTCCTTATACTCTTACTTTTCTTCTCTTATCTTTTCTTTTACTTATCTGTATTAAATCATCATTTTGACTCTTAAATCCACTCTTCCAATATTTTCTTGATTTCCCCCATTCCATCTATATTTGAAGTGAGCATCATAATAATCTCCATTATTAATAAACTCTGCTGATACCAAATCTAAATTCTACCCCTTAATTTCACTAAGATCTTTATCCAATTCACACGAGAGTATCAACTTTGGTGGAAGAGCATATGGTGGAAAATCAGCATTTATTCTAATTGATGTTTCTGTCACGCTTCCTTATTATAAATTAAATGGCAATTTAACAGGAATCCAACCTTAATATTATCAAAATATACCTCCAATTTAATTAAACAATCCTTTTGGAGGATTACAAGTTAAAGTAATATTAGTGTTTGAGGACTTTTATTTAAGTTTTTCTTTTTTATATTTTATTTCTACAGTTTTAACCCTCTATTCTTCTACTTCTATGAGATCTTTCTATTATAATTATTTTGCAATCTCTATAATCTACTCATTTGCATGTTGAATATTATTTAACTAAATCGGTTTTAATATTTCTAATAATTCTTTCAGTTTTTCTTTCTATTATTAAATAGGTGATAAACTATCCCAATAAATGTATTCTTGAGGGCTACTATGAAGTTACTTGGTCCATTCAAAGAAGTTGTCCTTTAAATTCGTAACTTACATCTCCTTATACCGAGTCAATATAGAAATAGTAGATTTCTTCAAATCAGATCCAATCAATAATCCAAGTTAAGTTATTCGAGTGTTACGTGCATAACGATCAATGAAGCTATTGTGAACATATAAAATGCCATCAAGTTATTAAATAGGATTGACTACAATATTGTTTAATTTAAACTTGCTTCTCTCATTTCTTAAACACTATAATCTAATAGTGTTTTTATCAAGTTTGCTAATATTTCATCATTATTCAATTGCCCAGGATCCCATGTTCCTCTTGTATCAATTAATTGAATATGTCCCAGTATTTCATCTTGAATTCTATAAATTTTTCCAGGTTCTGTTGTGACAGCTACTCCTAAGCCTCCTGTTTTTGGTGTTTAATTATTTAAATCTACTCCACCAAGACATTTTATGAATGATGATTTCCCTGAACCAGAATCACCATAAACCAAATATGTCGGAATATGAATAAATTAGTTCATTATTAAAATAATGGAACAATAAAAGCTGGAAAAAGCAAAGTCATGGTACCATAAGGTTTATTCACCTGATTCAATTACATCTGATTCTGATGCAGAAAAAATGGTCACCTCCCTTTTATTGGATCCACAATTTGATTCTGAGGAAATTGTTTCAAATGTAAGCTCTCTCTCTAATTAACAGCTCATTGCTCTTATTAAAAAAGACTTACATGAAGAAAAAAAAATCCTGGAAAATTATAGGGATCGAGTCGAGAAAATCAACATTCAACTTTAGTAGCTATGATTCCTCATAAATGAACTTATAACAATAATCAACCAAATAAACTTCAACAGGATTTCTGTATCAATTGTCGTTTTTTTTCTCATTCTTATTTTTATAATTTAATATCTTAAAAGCGAATTAACGCTTTCATTATTGTATTTAACAGTGTAGATCTTTTCAGTTTATTTGCCTAAATTTAATAAAATATGATAAAATAATCACTGAGTGCCTCAATTACGAAGAGAAACAGTGATTTAAAGTCGGTTTATTGCCATCATTCAACAACAATTAAAAATTCTCTCCTTCGTGGTAAATACATTTTATAAGTTTGGTTGCTTAAATTAGATTCTTTATAATTTATTTTTAAATATTGTAATGATCTTCTCAAACTTTTAATAGCAATAGTCCGTACTTCCACAGAAAGAATAAGGAAGTCCATACTTAACGGATTATGAAATGAGTAACTCATGCTCTGTGTATACAAGTAGCAATGGCCGGCAAACACAAGTTAGAAAAAGAAGGAAGACAACACAATATGGAGGTAAGGACCGTAACAGTGTGATCTACAAATTTATGAAAGAAAGACAGGTGGTTTTAAACAACTATAAACCTCGAGCCTAGATGTCACTGTTCACCTCTGAAGAAGACTAAATCTTGATTATGTTAGTCAAGAAGATTGGACCGAAATTTTCCAAAATTTCCAAATATTTCCCTGGAAAAACAGTCAATATGGTCAAGAATAGATATTATAAGTCCTTAAGATCATAGGCTCCAGTGTCTGATGATTATATATAATCAGAAACAAGCCTTGATTAAATGAAGCCTAGGATTATTGGAAGAAAAATCCTAGAATCATTACCGGAAGGTAAGGCTATCAACCTCCTGGTTGAAGAAAGCCCCCTATTTCCAGAAGCCAAGAGAATGTTGAATTCCTTTGTGACTGAATTTGAACGTGTGATTGCTCAATGCCATTAGTTATGATGACAAAGATTGAATCACATTATATTATATCCAAAAACATATAAAAATTAAGGCTCTTATATTATTAGAAATTAGGGTCATTTAATTAATTGAAGAATCCAAATGACTTATTTTTCTATTAATTCAATTGGAATTTATCAATCAAAATGATTAAAATTTAAACTAATTTTTTCAATCCTTTACGATTATCTTTATTATTAGATTATTCTGATATTCCAAAATGGAGACTAATTTATAAATAATAATGATTAAACCATTTTGAGCCTCCAGGTTTAAGACTCCACTCATCCATAAACCTATTCTTATTATAAATACTTTTTACACTTTTTTTACATTTGTAGTTTGTTTTCAGAAAATTTTCTACCAAAATCACTTTTTCAAATGATTGGATTTTGTCAGCCATCCTTTGATAAATAATTTTTGTTACTATTTTCATTCCAATATAATTTTCTTCTCTAAAGGATGAAATCAACTATCACTGGCTATCTTTCTTAAAATCTTTAAGTTAGGTTTACTCTATTGTCCTATCTGGGAGTGTAATCTGAATAACTTCTATCAATACCAATGAGTTGGTTTGATTATATTTTAATGATCATTCCTTTTAATATCATAGAAAATGGGGAGGCATGCTGAGGAATTGTCATTGTTAAAACTTGAGTAGGATGAGCTAATCAATTAAATAGTGTGCCAATCAGTCATTTTCTGTGAGTATTTTTGACTTTTTGCAAAATAATTAGCGTTACTTATTCTTTATAAATTAATATATAATTTATTATATGAGATTGATATTGTATAAAATTATTTTGGCTTATTTCAATATATAATAATTATATATTGAAAGTTTGTCTCTTGAAATTTTATTTTAAAAAAATATACAAAAACATAATTTTATAAAGTATTCGTATGCCAAAATGATAGCATATTATCATTTATAGAATTGCCCTGGATAAGTAAGTTAGAATATTGTATTGTTCTTGTGGGCAATTCTTAGAATTGAGAAAAACTATTATAATATATAATTATAACTTAAGTGTGATGTTTGATAAAAATAAACACTTTATGAGCCTAACATTCATTAAAATAAAATTGCATAAATAAATTGAATATCATTTTTAAATAATTTATATTAATCGATATGATATTTTTGGAAAATATATCCATAAATCATTTATATCTTTTAATTATATAACTGTGTGATATCGATTGGTACTATAAGAGTTGAGATACATTTCAATTTTTAATATTAATTAAATTAGTCAATGATCTGTGAAGCTTTTCATTAAATTAATGAATTTTACTTACGCTTGGATTGCTTACCCTAGAGCGATTCTTATAGCTAATTGGATAACATTCCATCAAACAACGAAACAGAGAAAGCTGTTCCCAGAATCAAACACAAATAAATTAGATAAAGAAGAAAGGCAATCCTTTATGGTGAAAAGGATCGTAGCAGTGCTATCTACAAATATATCAAAGAGAAACAAAAATCGTACCTCAATGATGCCAAGGTCTCTAATTCCACTTTTTCACCTGAGGAAGATCGAATCCTTGTCTTACTTGTTAAAAAATTGGGCCCCAAATTTCAAAAGATCACCAAGTACTTTCCAGGAAAAACCATGAACATGCTCAAGAACAGATACTATAAAAGTTTAAAGGATACAGAAGCTGTCATTATCCCAAAAGAAATAGCTGACGAACTTGCTGTTAAAGACAAATAAAAGAGGGTGATGGGTAGAAAAATAATTAAAATGTGGCCCGAGGAACAACGAATGGCCGCCCTTATCGACAATAGTGTACTCTTCCCGGAAGCCAAACAATTGATGTAGAACTTTTTCTCTTAATTTTCCTGCTTCGTGGACAACTGCATGAAGAGTGTATGAATTCTTTCTATTTATATATAACATTATGTGCAGTTATTGAATTACGCATGTATGAAACGTAAAAATTGATACACAAATTATATATATTATTAATTAATACTATATATTATTATGACCTTATGTTTATAAAACTTAATGACCCTAACTATCTGGTTTTCTCTGTTCTCATATACATATATTATAATTCACTCATCAGGGAATGGTATATCAAATATAAAATTATGTGCCATTATGAATGCTGCTTCCTTTTGATCAGCAGGTACCATGTGCCCAGCATTTCTCACACTCACAAACAATAAACCATCTATCTACCAAACATTGCCAGCATTTTAGTTTTTAGACACGTACCATGGTCTCCAGGATTCGATGGTTGGTAATTCTTAATTATTGTAAATATTACTTAATTCTTGTTACAATTTCTAAATCCATGCAATAGTTCCAGTTATTGGTACAACTCCATCAACATCACCACTAAATTTAAGAATTTTGACTCCATTTTTCATTATTTTTGGATATAAATAATAGCTTGCTCTTGGATCTTTGGTGTAGTTCAATGATTGACATTTGGCCCATTCATCACTCTAATCCCTGATGTTCAAATACTGAAATATATATTTTATATTAAACTTTTCTAAATTCTCCATTCCTAAGATAATGGTATAAACCAACTGCATCAGAACAAGGAGGAATGTGTCCTTGTATGATTTCGAAGGGATCAAATTTTTTTTTTGCATATGGGATTCTTTCCCCTTAAGGTGTTTCAACTGGCGGTTGGTAGCAAACCCCATATATGTTGTATGGGTTGTATTCAAATTTATCATCCAAATTTGTTTCATATAATATGTCTTGGTAAAGATCCTAACAAAATTACTCACTATTAAATTGACATCGATTTTTGTAGATTTCTATCGTCTGTGCAAGTGAATCACTTATGAAGTGATGATTAGCTAAGAATTAAAATTTATAATAGGGAAAATATTTAGCTTCCTTTGTGCATTCAGTCGCGTCAGTACATCCATTTCCAATCATCATTCCCTTAATCCTTATGTTTTTTTCAGGATGATCTAATATTTAATTGACAAGTGTAGGAATGTAGGTACCAGCATATGATTCTCCAGCTATGTAGAGTTCATGGTTTGAGAATTCAGGGAATTTTTTATAAAATGCCAATAACATGTAGTAGTTATTTTATGCAGTTTATTGATCACTTGTTGTTGTATTACCTCCATCTATGTAGGAAAATCCTACTCCAACAGGTGTTTCTACATACAATAGATGTCCCTTAATAATATAATTATATACAATTTTTCCCCAAGAATATTTATTTTCCTCAAACGTTGCTGCGCCACCAATAAATACAAAAGGTCCGTTTTCAATCATCGCTCCTGTTAATGAAGAACACCCAGGTCCACCATTCAACCATAAAATTACAGGTAGGCTTGTATTCTCATTTGGGTAAAACATGTAATGAAAATGATGATCTGGTATTTCTATTGGATCCAAGTATCCAGAGTATAGGGTCTTGGAGTATGGGATATTGAAATCAATAAATGCCTAAGGATCCACTAAATCTGAGGGTGGACCACAAAGGATTGTACTGATGACGAAGAATAATATCAAATATTACATATTATTATTTATATCAGCATTTCTCACAGGATTTATTTGCAGCCCACCATCTATATTATGAGAATGATTAAGCAAAGCAATTTCTTCGATCATATTCAGAAGGATCTTATTCCAGACATACTCCATTAGAGTTCAGGTTACAATGGACTACATTTTTCGTATCAATATCCACATAACTTGAACAAACCTTTGTACCACTTGTCTTACCAAATTCAAATCCACCTAACGAACAAGTTCTCTTCTAACATGTAGTTCCATTCCAACCACATTATGCACTTGCTTAATTACATTATTATTAGTTAAGAGCATTACAACTACTTAACACTTTACCTTTACATGCTGAGTCACTCCATGTACATAAAGTACTCTTATATAAAATATAAATGCTTTCACAAACATCCTACGAGTTTAGTTCCTCACAAGTTTATTCAGTCCTTCCAATCAAATCAAAAGCACAAGTTGACCCATTATCCAAACAATATAAATTATAACATTCAGTTGATAATTGTGAGGACTCAAAAGTATAATCTGAGCATTTTTTGAACTTACTACATTATCCATTGAACCAAGCACAAAACGGTACAAAAGTACAAAATAGTTCATCAACTATTGTAGTACAATCAGTCGATGATTCATAGTCAAATATATCAATGCAAGTACCTTCGTTCCACATACAAGCCTTAACATCGTACATGTCTTATGTCATTTTTTAATTAGCTATAGCTAAGCCACAATCATACTCAGTTGTCAACTATGAGCAATTACAAGTTTTAATATCAGCTGCTCTGCATAACAATCCAAGTAACAATAGAATAAAAACTTTCATATTTAAATTAATATCTATCTATTTAGGTATATATTCTAATTTACTATATAATCAAGAAAGTTATGAACAAATAATCGGTACATGAAGTTTGAAATATAATTATAATTCAATATTTAATATCGTTTTTTGAGTCAATGATAATTTTGATACTTGTATCAGTTATTTATGCACAACTTGATCAATTACGAGAGTCCGAACTTGGATCAACTCTCTTAGAAACTGTGTAACTTCACATTGAAGCAAATGAACCTACAGGTAATTTGTTAGATTTTCTTAATGGCATATCAGGTAATGATTATAAAAAAAATAGAAAAATTGATCAAACAAAAGAATAATCAATACCAAATATAAAACAAACACTTAAATGAATGTTTTTAAAAGATAAATGATATAGAACAATTGATTGCAAACATAAAAGATTAAAAAGTACAATAAACATTATAATTAGTTTGATGTAAGAGAAGAAATCTATTCACATAAACCACACATTGAATAATATACTCACATGATTAACACCAAAAATAAAGAAAGATAATCGTTAATTAAAAATTTAGAGATTAACTAATAGAGATTAAGTGAAGATTAAGCACATTTTGATAAATTAAAAACAAGTTTAGAGAATTAAAGATATGATTATGTAAATCAGAAGTAATTTCAATGACATTCTTAAGTATAGAAATCCATTGCCTTTGAAAATTGATGCTTAAAATCTGAAACCATTTATGAATGATCTCGTTGATTATGTAACAGATCTAATGACTATGGAAGATAAATATTATGATTAAAAGAAAGAACATATCACTACAACCACAAACACATATTCAGAATAATTACATATTGTAGAACAATTAATTATTGAATTGTAAAACAACATCCAAGAAACTAATCATTAAGTTAAGAAATTAGAATTAGAATTATAAGAATTAAATGATAGAATTGAGGTACTCATCAATTAAGATTAGTTAAAACAAGAATAAGTGAATGACATCAAGAAAGAGTGCAATAATATATTTTAATAAACAAAAGCATCATAATAAAAAATAACCAAAGAATTACAGACTGTCAATTAAATTAGTGACCTCATAGAACATAATTTTGGATGGTTACGTGCTCAATTGGGACTCTGAGATTCAATAAAATAAATATCATTATGTTTCATTTCTAATATTTCTCCAAAAACTCTTTAAGTGATTAGGGTACTGACTTTGCTTAAGTAAACAGTTCCCTATCTGCAAAATAACACATCAATATTGTGTCTATTCCCATTCCATATACATTCATAAATATACTAGACAATGTTAGTGATATGAATGCAAAAAACACTGTTGGTAGAACAGGTGATGATATCTAACTAGAATAATGATCTATTTAAGTTATCATTATAAATCCAATAAAAGTAGCAGTTACACCTATAGCTAAATTTGAAACTGATGTAAATATTTCACCAATTCCATCTGTTATAGCTACTGCTGCTTTATGTCTAAATATCAAATAATATGCATCATGAGCAGATGCACAAAATGATTTACCACTTAATGCTATCATTATATATGCATTTTATGTAATGTATCTAATAAATCTTTCAAAACAATGAATGATACATCCATAATATCCAAACCAACATTTCAAACATCCTGTTGCTGCTTTATTTTATTATACTCCTTATTTAAACATTTTCTATTCTAATATCATATATTACATGTAGTATATCGAAAGTAATCCTAATTATTGCAACAAATGTTAATATTAAAGATCCTAATGCTAACGATCCACTATGATGCATTAATCCTCTTTTTATACTTTTAAACACTGGTCTATGTAAAGCAGTACCCATATGTGAAAATACCACATACAACAACAACTTGCTACAACATATTAACTAAATGCCATTGCAAATTAACAATTCCAATAAAATGCTATTGAATTACCAATTATCATTCCAATTACTCCAGAATGTAAATTTATAGCAGGGTAGGGTGAAGACTCTTATGGTGATGGAGTTCCATAAGACAATAAATATGTTGTACTATACACCCAAAATATTAAAAATCCTATCATCACACCAAATATTCCAAGAGGCACTGTCACTACTAACCATACATCTCTAGTAAAATCAGCTGCTGCTTTCAATACAGCTATTGCCAAATATATCCTTTTATAAAAACATGCCAAAAATATGAGTGATATTCTATATAAATATTAGGAATACCCTGCTGTGCTCCAAAGAATGATTGCTAATGTTAAACACCATCCATGATTTGATCCAAAATGTGCATTTGAAAAATCACCTTAACCACTGTAGTAAAACAGAAAACCAAAAACCACAAGCAATGTAAAATAAAGCACAATTACACCCCAAACCAATCCAGATGCACACTTCTTTACTAAGAACATTAAAAACAACCTAAATAGAGGTGATTCATACGCCATGAAAAATGCAATAAAACAAACAAATAAAGATATTGCCCATGTTTTCGCCAAATCCTAAACATCTGCTTCACCTGCTGAAAATGTGAACAAATCTTTTGTTAAGCTCCAAAATTCGTCATTTGAATAAGGGGAGCACACAGACATATCTAAGTTACTTTATAAATTACAATCATAGGAATCGTATGATGCAACAAATGTTCCATTATTAGGTAAACTACAAGTAGGGGTTTCTGCTCCAGCCTATGGACATGAAGAAACACAATAATAAACGAATGTTGTAGTACCATTCTCAACTGGTGCAGTGTTCATCATATAAGAATATGCAAAATTATCACATATTCCTGATCCACCACATGTATTGTTATTCTCTAATAAATTTATCAATTACTGAATCATATGGATAGAATATCTAATCATTTCCATTAGAAAAAGCTACTATTCCAATAACGAGCAATCCAGCCCATACTGCCAAATACAGGAAACACCAAATGCAATCAGTGCATCCTCTATCCTCCAGGGGACCCTGCTCTAATCTCTTATCCAACTCTTTTCCCTTATAATCTGGGTCTTATTCAGGGTACTCCCATTCTGTAGGTATTAATTTTGTATCAGACATACAATTTTATAGAATATTAAATAATTGTAATAAATCAAATTAAATCCAAGGCAAACTCATAAATCTTTTGCAATTACATTTCTTCATAAACTTATTTAGTACATTCTTTTAGTAAAGTTTTTTTCATGGTTAGGACTTAATTTTTTAATTAGTCATTGAAATTTATTACAAATTCAACATTATTATAAAAATAATGTAATTTATTTATTCTCTTTGCTACATATATTAGAATGTTTGATTCCAATTCTTTTCTATTAATTTCAAACTTAAAATTCATATTTTTCTCATCCTCATATTAATTTATTAACTATTAGATTGCTTCAGAGTCTAAGTTCATCTGCTCTCTCAGTGCATGCGATTATTTTAAAACTTATAGTGTCACTATATTATATATATAATTTTTAATTTCTTTGACAAAGTATGGTACTATATTGTAAAAAAGTTATTCAAACAAGAACCATTCATTTTCAGAATATGTTTGTTTAATAAATTGTTATAAATTTTAAGTGACTACTTCTACTTTTCTCACTCTGCGATTGACTCCAATCAAACTTTGAGTGTTATAACTAAAATCTATTTTAAATAATCTTTGAGGATTCTAACCATTTCTCAAAACATCCAATCTATCAAAATCTATTATTTGGAAAATTTGCATCTAAAAATTCAAAAGGCCTTAATTACATGATTGTTGCAATTTTTAAAAAATGTTACTAAAGCAAGCTTTTTCTCTCACTGATCTTCGTAAATGCTTTTATGCTACACTTAATATTTCCTTAACAATATTCTCAATAGCTGTTTAATCTTTAATTTAATATTATTCATAATCATTTCTTTCATAAAAAGGGCAAGTATATCCAACAAAGTGGACATTATAAACTAAATGCGAATATATTATTCTAAACTTTTCAGTTCCTGGTTTTAATTTAATCCAAACTCTATCTGTACTTAAATAATTATGTTAAATTCCTTATTAAACTAATGTATAATATTTTTATATTATTTCATGGCACATCCACATTATTTAATATAAATGCATTCTAACGAATTTTTATGACTATTATCAAATAATATATACAATCCAATATAGTAAATCACTTAATTTAACACAATTTGAATGATCAACGACATATTCAATAATATTCTATTCTTAAACTATATTATGCTAAGTAAAGTTATCTAATTAAGCAACTCTAACTATGTAATCCAATTTACAAGTATAGCTATATGTCAATTTACTCGTATAACATAATCCTTCCATTATTAATTAAAAAAATAAACTCAATAAAGCAACCTAATTTATTTCAATATTCGATATTTCTATTAACTATTTTCCTAAGAGTATAATTGTATTATATATTAACCAATCACTTGTTTTATAATTTATATGTAAATATAGGATAGATCATAAAGTAATTTTCTAAAAGATGACTCTCATATACATGCAGCAGAAGTGATAATGTATTAAGGGAAGAAATATGTTCCTTTCTTCCTTGGTGGAACTTAAGGTTATTATACAGATCAATAACCTATCCCATCCTATGATGCATTTGACATGATTTTAGAAATGCTATCCTTGATTGAACTAATACTCATGTGGGTGTTTTTTGGATAACTGTATATGGATGTAATATTGCAATTTAATTAGCTTGGTCAAACAATACCAATACTATTCAATGCATTAGGAGAATCAACATAGACAGCAAATAAACTTATACTATTAGCCATCCCAACAATAGGAACATTCTTTTTTGTATTGCTGAGCATATTATCTCTAATCACCAATCGATTTCAATACGATTTACAAGTAACACCTGAGAATTCAAAAGTTGTCTTTTCCAATACTAGAAAACTCATCCTTGTTTTTAAAGTAATTACAACTGGATTGTATTATATTGTCTAAGTAGATTCATATTTTTAAGTATTGGATCAATAGAAGTGATAAAAAATGTTATGAATGGATATTGGATGTCATATATTGTTTTTTCAATTTTCATATATGGGATAGTTTACTATATGTATACCATAGAGATGGCTAAAATAATTTGATATAATCATATATTAGGTATTAAACATTGGCTGATTGTGTATTCTCCCCTTAGCTATCACAACAACCTATTACCTTTTACTTTTAATCATTTATTAAATTTATTATTCAAAGTTTAAGTTTTTTATAAGTCATATCATTCTTTGTTCTTTTATTCAATCTTTCTTCCCACTTCTCATATTCCAATTATATCCTCCTAGTAATCTTAAAATTCAATCTCTCATCCTCAGTCAATCGAGATAATTCCTCCTATTTTGAATGAGCCAATTCAAATATTATATATTATGACCTAGATTACATGGAGATTACCTCTTTTTCAATGTTTCAATCAAAGTTTCCCGCAATTATATAGAACCCCTAAACCTCTCTAATCTAACCTCATTGGATATGAGATCTGCAAACTTAAATCCCAATTAATAAAAAAATGGTGAATGATGGCGGAGATTGATAATCACAGGATCTGCGTCTAAAGCCTACTAAAAATCATTTTCAAAGATTTCCAACAATTCAATTGTTGCCAACATATTACCATCATACTATTACTCTGACAATACTTTTGCCATCCAAAATGGCAATTTCATCACATGACCTTTCTCAAGATTACCATCCTCTGTATGTGCCTCCTTGTCCAAAAATGCTCCCTTAAATAGATCCATTTCCAGCTTACACTCAACTAGATGATCCTCACATAAAATATCATCAATATTGTAGTACATAAATTAAATTTAATGTTAAGAAATTGTGTACGTCGATTCTTCTGTCTAGATAAGATGGTCAGTTCAAAGGCACACTCAGTTAAGGAAAAGGATGTCAAAACTGATTACATTTATTATGAAAACAAGACTGTCTTTTCCAAGGATAAGTCCTCAAAGAAATACAAATTATTGGATGTCAAAGTTCCTGATATCAATGCCAAAAAGACAGAATTCTTCGTATTCGATAAAGTTACAGTCCCTGTACCGAGGTCTATATGGCATTTAATCTAGATAAGTTTATGTTGCACCAATCAAGAAGTTTGTGAAAAAGTAGTTGCAGTAAGAAGAGTTCGCAAGATTCAAGAGAGAGCAAACTACAATCAAAGAAGAAGTAGTTGAATAAATCGATGAATTATGGGGACCAAATCCACCCATCAGATTTTAAGAGAGAGCAGTCGCAAAGGATTTATTTTTCAATTACAGAAGTCCTGATTTTGCTGATTACAATAGAAGAAAGAATGATTTCCTCTCCAATCCAACAGTACATAGTGAAGTCAAAACAATCATTGAAGAAATTAAAACAGCATCAGAGAAAGAATTAAAAAGAAGTACTCTGTTTTTTTATTTAGTTTATCACCCTAATTATTTTATTGAAGATCATTATAAGAAGTTACCAGATTTATTCACCAAATTAAAGGAAGCTATTTCGTAGTCTCACTTTAAGGAAATTCCAACAATTGCATGGATGTTATAAAATGAACTAGTGTACAAGGATGATATTTACAAAATTTGGGAATTGATCGAAACAATTTCTAAACCACTGATTCATCAATATTCAGTTGATGAACTGTTATTACTTAAACGAGGATTGGCAACATCATATCCAAAAGCAGGCAGTTATGAATTACATAACTTAATTTATAATTTAGTTTCTCAAGAGAATCTGACTGTAGATCAGTCTGTTGAGGCATTATATGCATTCAGAAGTTTGAACAACGACAAGTTTTCAAAAGTTTTGATCAATAATCTCATCTAAAAATTACCAGAATATAAAGATAATCATTCCAAATTGGCATAGGTATTTTATTCAATTGGAAATAATTTCACAAAAAAACATCTGAGATCTAGGAGCCTAGATGTTACATCAAATGATAAATATAGACTTAGCATTATGAAAGCATTTCTTGAACCTTTGAAAGAAGGCAAATTCAATATGGATGATTTGACTAGAGTATTACTTGGAGTTTAATTATTAAGAGTCCCAGGTATGATATTACTTATATTTAGACTTCAATGATTTGATATTTTTACTTGAAAATTAAATCACTGAACCAGATGCATTTTAATTAGTTCATATACTATATGCACTTTCTAAAGCTAACAACGGAATGTAAACAGGCCAATAATCTACTTATCAATTCCTCGAACCATTTGTATGGAAATATTTCGATTCTTACTAAAATCTTGAAAAATCAAGAGTATTGCATTACAATTATATAGATTTATTTTGCATACTCTGCTGTCAATTCAGAATTTGCAAAAGATGAAAGATTTATCACATGGATCAAGAACAATATGCTCAAATTCTCATTCTCAGAATTATAGAATGTAGTTTATGGTTTAATGTTCAATTAAATCAATGATAAAGATATTTGGGCTAATTTCCTTAAAAACGTAGCAACAAGAAATGAGTATGTTCCTTTGGCTAATTACTATGCATTCAAATAGGCTAAATTCTTTATCAATTAATTCTATCCTGAATGGAATCTACAACCATTTGAAGATGCTTGTTACAATGCTGAATCCATGTTTTTAGCCAATAGAGTAGAAAGATAATATTAAAATCAAACTATCATAGACTTTTAAATTGTATTACATTTATTTATCTAGGATCTCAATACACATATCTAATATGATTGGAAACCATATTACAATTGGCACAACACTTATTTCCTCAACATCACATTACCAGAACATAGAATTGCAATCTACTTAAACACGCCACTAACAAGCATCTATGGCAAACCAAGAGCACAATTAATGTTATAATAATAAGTTATGGCAACTCAGGATTGGAAATTCTTGATCTTTGAGTATGATGAACTTTATTCAATGAAAATTAAGGAGAGAACTCAATTTTTGAAAAAAACAATAGATGAAACAATCGAATCACAAAAAGAAAGAATGAAGGCTTGGGATGAAGAAAGAAGAGCTGATATTTATGAATCAATGTTAGTTCAAGCTTAAGATTTTATTACTCCAGGAAAGAGATATGTCAAAAGAGACGATCTCAAAGGGTTATCAAGATTCCCTGTTTGATAGTATATTAATTGTTTAAACAATAAATTAATAGAATCTTGCTTTATAAATACTCTCAAATCAATTCCTGCAATAATTCCAAAAGCTTTTACTCTTACATTTCTTCATATATTTATTTCGCATATTTTTCAATCAAAGGTTATTTTATGTCCAGTATTTAATTTTTGATTACTTCATTGAATTTAATAGTGAATTCAACATTATTATAAAAATAATGTAATTTTGCCTTTGCTTTTAATACATGTGATAAAATGTTTGTTTTAACTTCTTTTAAATCAATTTCAAACTTAAACTTTGCGTTTTTCTATTTATCAAATTATTTTATTAAATTATCAATTGCTTCATCATCTATTTAGAAATAATCGCTTGGTTTTTATTAATTAATTGTCACTTTTGGCTTAACTTTATCATACATAAATTTGTTCTTAATTGCTTCAACAAGCAATGGTACAGTATTATAAAATAGAACCTCAAATAAATACCAATCATTTAAATTATAGTGTTATTTAACTATTTCCGATATATTTAGGCTGACATCCTTCACTCTTCTGCCTCTTCGATTTGCAGCACCAAGATTTACATAGTGCCGATCTATTTTAGACAATCGTTACTCATCATTTATTAGATTTATAGTGGAGTTCTTCGATTTTTTCTATTATTCTTTTTATTTTATGTTCGTGTCTATTATTGACATAACTTGCATTTGAAAATCTTAAAGTCCTTTATTTATTGAATCATTCAATTGTGAAAATATATTTTTTTTGTTTGCTTTTTCTAAGACTGATTTTCTTAAATATTATTAAGCTACTCTTAATATTTCAACAATAATTTATTAAACTCCTATATCATCTCTAATTTAATATTATTTATAATCTTATCTCTCATAAAATGGACATTAATAACCAACAAAATGAATAGTATAATATAATTTAGAATATACTATTCTAAACTTTTCAGTTCCTGGTTTTAATTTAATCCAAATTCTATCTGTACTCAAATAATTATGTTAAATTCCTTATAAAACTAATGCGTAATATTTTTATATTATTTCATGGCACAACCACATTATTTACTATAAATGCATTCTCACTAATTTTTATGACTATTATCAAATAATAAATACAATCCAATATAATAAATCACTTAATTTAACACAATTAGAATGATCAACAACATATTAAATCATATTCTATTCTTAAACTATATTATGCTAACTAAAGTTATCTAATTAAGCAACTCTAACTATGTAATCTAATTAACATGTATAGCTATATGTTAATTTACTCGTATAACATAATCCTTCCATTCCTTTTTATTTTCTATTAAAAATAAAAATAATTTAAGAGCAGAGATAAAGTCCATTTTCTTTATAGAGAATTATTACGTATTAAATCTTCAAAGAAAAATATTATGCTACATTTTTTCAGCAAATGGTGAGGTTGGTATTTTAGGAAAGCAATGTTATTAACTAAATATTTTTGGCAATCGAAGCCGATCTATAATTTCAACAACAATACGCAAAAAACTCTAGATCTAAGAGTCAATACAGAGCTCATATCATTTTCAAACGATGGGAAATTTTTAGCAATGACCTATGACAAAGGAAAAACTCAAATAATTAATACTAGATCAATGAAAACTGTCAAAGAAATAAAAACTCTAATTTTCAATGAGAAAGAAAATATTTTATTATTTTCACCCGACTCTGTGTTTTTTGTTCTTTAGTACGATGGAAATTAGATTCTAATCATGAACATGTACTCATTCAATGACAAGGACGATTATTCAATTATCGAATTACTATATCCATCTACTATACTAAACATGGATGATAAACAGAGGCTCTTCGCAAAATCTGAATACTTAATTGAGATTTACTCTCTCATATTTTGTTAATTACAAAGAATTATTGTTTTAGAGGATATTAATAATAGAGTTTTTTCTGTTATCAATAATAATATCTTTACGACTAATGGATAAAGAGTTATGATTAAAGGATGTGACAATAATTAAAAGACATAAATTTCCTGGCTACTAAATTCCAGTAACGCAACTAAATTCTACCGCTTAAATTAATTTGTTTTAAGCACAACAGATGTGACCTATCAAATTAATTTATGGAATTGGGGTCTTAAAAAAAAGATTCGAAATCTTAAATTTGATAGATTACATTACATCCATGGATTATTCCTTGATAAAGACTTTGTTATTATCTGTTCTTACGATGAGGATGGTGAAATCAAATTAAGGTAGATTAACGTATTGTAATATTAAGAAGTAAACTACTTCTTTTTAGATGTTAAGAATTAATCAGATATTATCTGTTGTCCAAAGGCTGTATTGCTAAAACATCAAAGAAAAGCAAAACTTTATTGTTTTGAATGAAAAATTATTAAAAATATATTCAAACATAAGTGATTCTAAAGAGTAAACAATCATATGTATCTTTAGATCTATCTTCATCTCCCACAAATAATTTGACTTCTGCTTTATCCATTTCTCCTACTCTATGAATTTATAAACTGATATCTTATATTTATTATGCCTTAAATAAGTATCTTGTTTCAACAAGCTATTGATATATTGATTAGTACTTTTAATATTTGTGGATTAGATGACTTAAATATGAGAAGTATCTCACTATTGAGTTTATTAGTATATTTAATGATGTATGTCTTCATTTGATCTCTTGGAGCTTGAAGATCATATACTTAACTGACAGGTGGTACAGTTGGAGATATGGTAAGTATCCATCCACGTACAAGTTCATGGGATTACTCATCAACACAAGTAACCATAACTTTAAGAATTTATTCTGTGAATAATCTAACACAAATATTTGCTATATTGATTTTTCCAGGTAATAAATTCACTAATTAATCAAATGGTTAAGGGAACCAAAGAGAGAGAGGATGAGACGAATAAAATTTAACTTATCTTGAGATATCTACATGCACTGTTAATTTATTATTTTAAACTTATCCTAATGGTAATTCTATACCAAAACTATAAATTATCATAATAAATACCCTGCTAAACTATGAAGTTTAATCTACCAATTTGCTATTAATTCTTTGAAATAAGTATCCTAATAAGCCAAAATATTAAATGAAAGAACTTTATTTACTTCAGGCATTCTTAAGCTAATTCTAATTTCAAAATCATTTGCCCATTCAGCTACTGTTTAAGGATCATTACAAAATAGAATAGGTTTTTTGTCAGGTGTTGGTACAGTATAACCATAAAGAGCAGGAAATGTAATAGATACTTAACGATTATCCCTTTCATAGAATCTATAAATATGATCAATTGTATTATTGTGAGGGAATATTTTAACTCTCATACCTCCTACGCTCTATCCTTCAATTGTATTTATAAATATGGCAACTTATCGAGGATAACAATATTATGTTAAGAATTGTTTTCCTCTTTGGAGAAATATTTCTTCTGTCTTTTGTAATTCTGTATATTCTTGACTAACTTCTCGAAAAGTTTGATATTTTATTAACAGTATTACTTTTTCTTTTGGAGTCAAAAACATAGTATAGTTATTGCTATTTGCTTAAATCATGTTAAATTCTTAAGGTTTTGTAAAATTGTACAAATCAACATAATATTTCCATTCAACTGGTTGATGGATGAGATGTAATTCCTAAATTCCAGAACATTTAATTTCTTAATCATCAAATGCAATTATAAAATTTTACCCAGTGGCAAAAGGATTTCTGAACTCTAATTCAATGATCTCAACTTTTCCAAAGAAAGGATGGATTACTTTTTCATCACTCAGATGATCCTAGATCACTGATCTAACAAATGCATTTTTTTTAACTTCTTTAAATCTATTGATTTCTTGTAGAGTCTTTGTTTCATTCATTGTTGAAATATCTTATTTTTTTATTCTCTTTATTCTTTCTCTGATCCTCTCATCAGGATCCTATTTTGTTAATTCTTTTTCTTCTTAATCAAGTATTGATTGAGGTTTGATAGTTTTTGTTGATATAACTTTTTTTCTTGCAGTACTACCTTCTCCTGTTTCCAAAACTTTATCTTCTTTTCCCTATGTTTTAACCAATATTGATAACTCTCCCTTAATTCTTTTGAAATCTTTATCAATTATATCAGCTTTTCTCATGATCACAGCTGCATCCTATCCCTGTCTAAGTAATTATCTTAAAGGCAATCTGACTGATCCAAAAAGCATCATAGAATCGTAATCCCAAATTTCAAGAGTAATACACTTATTAAAAAGATATTCACAAAATGATTTATAAGCTCTAGGATATCCTATTGATGATGGTTCAACTAAGAAAGTAAATACTGGTTCTTTGTATGATGCACCAGTTTTTAAAAATTATTCTCTTATAAGTAAAAATGGAGTTGATTATTAGAGACATCTCATATAAGATTATTTATCATATCCATTTTCATAAATTAGTGCTTCTGTATTATATTCTGGAAAATCATAAAAATTCACTCTCATAAATACTCTAGTTGGTATACTTTATTCTTCAGAATAGTAATTAAATTATGGTTCCAAATCTTTAGATGTAATTGTAATACGAGGTTTAAATGATAGTAATTATATAAATACAGTCACAGCTTATCTGTGATCTGCTAATTCATATTGGAGAGATTTTTATTTGATATCATCATTTTCAACATTATCTGTATGTTATATAAATAATTCTCTAACTCCATTTTAACTTAAGAATGCTATATCACCACGTGATAACTATTACCCTCCAAATTATGCTTCTATCATTAAATCTTATTATTATGTTTTGTAAAAAGTTTTTCTTGGGACAGAAGTCATTGATTCAATAATTCTCCATTTTTCTAATTCTTTTTAATCAACTAAAACATTCTATTAGGCTAACATGGATGCTGATGTTGGTTAAGCTTTGGTTAAATATTGTTGTTAAGTTGAATTGATATCTGTCATCATTTTCTTTAGATCTTCATATTATTCTTATATTTTTTAAATTTCTTCTTCATGTTACTTTTTAATTGTTTCAACCATCTTTTAATATTCTAATTCTCTTTATTTATCTACTTTTAATTTGTTCTCAAAATCTACTGCCAAATTTGTAGCACTTACTTATCTATCAGATTAGAGCTCTATTCATAGTTTAATTATTACATTTTAAGGTATTTTCTAATTATTTAATCTTTCTCTAATCATCATCCATACCCAATGAACCCATTTATGGCTATTGTTATTGTTATTAAACCATTATATCTGATTAAGGCAATTATGATAAACTCTTAGCATCCATTTAATTTATTGCAGGACCTTATTATAGATTATGCTTAGGTAATGCACCAAAATCTATTCTACCTGATATAATCATAGAATATTTTATTTCCCCCAAATCAATCAAAACTTAATTGCTCATAGTTCTTCCTGGTCCAACTATGAATTCTTCCTCAAATTAAGATTTAGGCACAAGTGGCAACCATCCACATACAACTGTTGTCCTTTATTTACCTAAATTAGTAACCATAAATTCAACATCATATTCAAGTTATATTACAAATACTCCTATTTTAGGTTCTTAATATATTCCATTTACATCTAATGCTCCTTTAAAAGTCAATTTTTTATAATCTATCTTCTAATTATCAATTGTATTTTAAAAAGAGGATTCTTCTAAAGTTACAAAATTACTAAGTCCTCTTGTATTTGTGTAAGTCCATCCATTATGAAATGTAAACACTAATCTCTTTGCAATAAAATGAAGTTCATTTGGACCATCATCTTTGTACTTAATCTCTTTATATTGTTTTAAATATTCTGCGACCAACAAATCAACTGATGTTGGAACTAATATTTAAATCCCTGTAACGAATGCAGTCTATTCTTACATAATTGATAATTGCTATGTCACTTAATATCCATGAACACCTAAGATTTCATCTCCAAATCCACAAACACAACCTTCAGGTACTAATTGTTTAATTTTTGCAAAATCCTTATTCTCAATTACCTCCATCCAACAAGTCTATAAAACAGTATCAAAATTCTATTGATTGCTAATCAAAAATCTCGATGATCCTCTTTTCATAGTGTACTTATTATTTTCACTAATTCCACCCATAAACCATCCAATGATCTATCTATTAATAATTACTCCATCTTTCTTTTCTATGATATTTTATGGAAATACCAAATAATACAACCTCAACCACTACTTGTATATTCTCTGTCTATCGAAGATGAAAATATGCAAACACTTCAGGATGTTCTAATTGTTAGTTTTCTCTTGAAAATGTCAACTCTAAAAAGGGTGACTCATAAGTTCTCCCAAAGAATTCCTTAGTCGAATTATTAAATAAGTTAAACAAGACTCGTATAGATTGCTGATATAGAATTATAGATACCTACACATCCTTCCTCACAGGAATATTTAATACATCCCTAACAGCTATAGCATAACACAGTGATTCTAGGTGTGAGTCCTTTTTAATAGGTGGAATTGTTTTATGAATTTTGGCAAATTTGTACCACTTCTTGAGATAGGCTTACTCATCATCTAAAATTTCTGACATTTTATTTTTAATGAGTGAATTAGTTCAATTGGAAGCAGAACAAATTGCTAAATATCAAGGGTTCTTAACCAAATTAAAAAGAGACAAACTCAGTACTGAAGTCAAGATCAGACAATTTAAATAGAAAATAGAGGATTATGAATAAGTTTAAGAATTTATGGCTAATTAAATTCCACCAACAAAAATGAATGTTGGCTCCAACACATATTTAGATATGGAATTGTAATAGTCAATTTAAAAATAGAGTTAACCCACATTTATTGACTCTAGATGTTGGCATGAACATATTTATTGAAATGACATTTTAGGAAGCTAAGCCAATTATAATTAAATAGATTAGCTATTTAGAATAGAAGGTTATAGAAACATAAAAGTCACTCAATAATATAGTGACATACATGGAATAAGTTGAAGAGATTTTGTTGCAATTCAAGTGATTTATATTGAGTATCATTTTAATTTGACTAACCAAAAGCTATTGATGGGATCAAATTTAGAGAGAGCTACTTTTCTGTGTTCATCCATAGCTGCATTTTCAGAAGTCCGAGAAAGATACAATCTTGTTTTTATATGACGAAACTCTACTATAGAAGATAATACTTACTTACAAAAGTGTTCTCATAAAGAGAATCAGATCCAATTTCGATTTACCACATCACTTATTCCTTTATTCCTTTGTTTGGAATACAACCTACTTTAGAGTGTCCTTTACAACCCTCTTCTGCAGCTAAGAGAGTATCTGTAAGCCTATGACGTAACTAAGAATTAATGGAAGTATTTACCACAACTCTGTCTTAATTTTACAGTGTACCATCGTGATCTGAAATAAACTCCCATTCATCATATTATCCTATATGTTCCTACCCAACTGATACGTCATATAGACCTCCTAACTTAATTACATGTGATTGAAGATTCCAAGTCTAAGAAGGGTTCTGTATCATGACAGGAATTTACTATTCTATCTGTTTACCATCAACTGATGCTTATGGTGATGGAGCTGTAGATTAGTATTAAATTTATCGGTCTTATTAAATTGTACTTTCTTCAGCAATAGTTTTCAAATTTTCCTGAATAATGACAGTCTCATATTTGCAGGGAAGATTGTTTCCCTATTCTAAATATGAAGGATTCTAAGAGGGAGACTCAAATCTTTAGTAGCTTTATTAACGTTTTGAAGTCTAGTGATCTGTTTCTTTACTTTCACATAAACCCATTTATTAATAATAAATTTATCTCAATCAGGAACCTATCCAAGACACGATGACGTAAGCAAGAAAAGACTCTTCTAATTATATATGATTATATTCATTAATTTTTAGGGTTTAACGGATCTAATTTCCACTAAATATATAATTATCAAAAGATACTTATTTGTAAATTATTTCCATTATTTGAGAATGTCTTAATTATGGATTGTCTTTCTATACCTTTTATAATCTTTACTTACAATATTCTTTAAATTTCTAGAATTTATATAAATTCTACCAACTATTAAGGTCCTTTTCCATTTATAGCATCCAAAAACTCTGCTGCACCATTTGCATCAATAATTTATTCATATTTTTCCTTATCCTATCTCTGTTATTCTCTTAATTCATGGTTGTGATTTTTGCCTATTGTCTATGATTAAAATACAATTACCTCATCAAAATCCTCTTAATCTGAATCCCATATTTATTATAATTTTTCTAAATTAATTTCCTATTATTATTGTTGTTATTATTAAAGAAATTAATTATCAACCTACTCCTAGACTACTTGCTCAACCTACTCTTATTCTTCTTCATCATCACTTAATTAAACATTTTTTAGTTTCTCTGCAAACCTTCTCTCCTACTCTTCCCTCAATTATTTTTTCGTAATCTCTCCATGATATTACTTATCTAGGTTTATGGATTAGTTACTTGATTTAATTGAATTCATTTCTGCTTCATAAAGCAATTTCTTCTCTTCCTGCCTTTTTCGTTTAGCTTCCTCTTCTTCTTCCTTCTACTTTTATCGTTCCAATTTAGAAAGTACTATTTTATCAGTTTCCTTCCAATATTCTTCTTCTTCCCTTTATTTCTTATTTTATTTAACTGTCTCCTTTTTCTCGACTTCTCGCTCTTTAGCTGCTTGTGCTCTAAATTTTTTTGAAATATCTACTTAGGATTAGTGGAAAATTTTTTTGGCATTAAAAAATATATAAAAAAATAGAATCAATTAGAAGATGTGATTAGTATGTGTATTATGTGAATATATTGTTAAATAATCATTTTTTATAATCAATTGAATTCAATCAAATCTATCTCATAAATTTTTAATGTGTGAAAAATTTCCAGGATTCCTCACACCTTTATATATTTGTTATCTGTATCTCATATGCCAATTGTGTTACACGATCTTCGAGTTGAAGATGTAATTTATAGCATACCTCTTAATAAATATCTGGCTATGATATAATAGTTTGATACCTGAGTATTCTAAATGTCTTCCTGAACTCCTCCTCTTCAGGGTCCTCCGAACATTAGAGAAGGCTGCTGAAGATTTTGATATTGAGTAGTTATTTTTTGTAGACAGTAATCTTGTCTATGAATTTTACGACCTTCAGCTGGTCCTTCAACAGCTCAAAACACAAGGCCTAGTTCTTGCAGGCAAAGGTTATGATGGCCTTACAATAATTCTTTGGAATATTCTTTGTATCCTTCTATTCGGGAGGAAGCCTGACCTCCCTCTTCTTGTGTATAGGTAACTTGATAGTAGGAGCGGGTGAACTTGGATTTGGGGAATAGTATTAGATCGGTGGCCTCTAAGGCAAGAGACTTAGTTAGCCTACAGGAGCCAACTACACTTGATGGCCTCCCAAGTGAACCTACTTTGTTTGAAAATGTACAATAAATTCATGGTATGAGAATTAAAAAACGAACGGGTACAGAGGCACCTCACTTTAGCGAGCCTAGGCAGCTTAGAGTCTACTCAAGGCTCGAAGGAACTTGTATACTACGGCCATCTCTTTAGAAATTATGACTTTTTATCTACGTTTAATAAGTGGTGAATACTTGTGATGTTGGTTGAAGGCAATTGTCTTAGGAATCGCCACTTTTTCAACTTCCTCTTGTTTTACGTAGCAGGTGTTCATAGTGAATAAATTAAAAAACAAATCTTATAATAATCTAAACTAACACAACTAATTGAGTTTAAATTGTTAGCATCTTATGTCTGTGTAATCGTAATTCAAATTGGCTTCTTGTTACACAAATATAAGGTAACTTATTATAATTCATTAAAAACAAGAATTTTTATGATATCGTAAACTCAAAATAATATAATTTAAAATAAATATGAGCACTGGATTAGCTAGGGTGAATCCATATTTTTAGAACAATCGCATACAACTCAGAACAGGCAGCACCGGTCCAAAACTACAAGCCAAACGTAGAATGGACTCTGATCTCAACTCCTCATAAATAACTCCCTCTTATAAGGTAACTAATTTTACAATAAAATAGCATACTCCAACGAACTTTGAAAAATCTAATATCGATCTATTGGAGGATAAGGTAACCATGATTATGAGGTAGTCGAAACCCACAGACTCCTCCATGAATTCCACTTAGTTAAGGAAGAGCCCATCATTTAGAATGAAGAATTATCGACATGTCACTCCAGGAGCAAGAGAAGACCTCAGAAGATAAGGGAATCTGCAGAGTTCTGTATCATTGTTTAATATAATAAGGCAGGCCTTCAAGCAAAGAGTGAGTGCACTAGAGTTGTTTTATCATCAATTGGGTACAGATGAAGAGATCTCAATAAAGCAAACATAACCAATTAAGAAAATCTCAGCAACTCCTAGTTCATCGTGTTAAACGACATCAGTTCCCAATACCATACTGGAAGATAAGGATGTGAACATAGAGGAAGTACATTTCATATAGGTGGAGACACAGCAAAAATACAAGTAATGGCTAGAAAACATAGAGAGAAAATTGAAGAAATGAATTATTACTTATATAATTAAATTAATGAATATTTGTCCAATCCGATACACACCATACACTAACAATACTAGACGACGATAACGAGTAGTTGATCCAAATAGAGCAAGAAGTTCCCAGGGAATGAGAGTTACACAATAACGTTGTTCAACACAACAAAGTCCTAATCGGACTCCTAGTTAAGGTGAATTACAAAATATTGAAGTAATTTCTGATTTATTTTGAAGACTAGATTCCCACTCAGCCAGGCGTATTGCAATCGGTACTTCCTCATATTCAATCTAGAATTATCAACAATTGTTTCTCTCAACTTAAATTAGACGTAGTCCATCGTTCCGTCTCAAAAACTATCATCCTTAGGAGAATGCTCCAAGTGGCAATTCCTCTGCTCATCAAAAGCGACCTAGTTTAATGATAAATACAAAGTAAATTACGAATCACGAATTAGTAAAAGCAAAGAGGATCGAATCAACAGAATCAATTTTCTAGGGGATCTACTTCAGTAAATGGAACACACACAAGTCAAGCAGTCTCTTTCAACAGAAATGGCTACAGTTCCTAAAACAAAATTTGAAATTCTCAACACTCGTACCCTAACTGAATATGAGTAAAACATCGAAGAATTACATTTCTATCTAGTTGAATCATAACAAAGAACAAAACAACAAGCCCTTGCTATTGAAAAATAAAAAATCATAGGATGAATTTTTAATTTTGTATATTCTTATCACATTTTTGGGGGAGGAGGAGGGGGGAGAGGCTACAATTTATACCCCTCTTATAGTGGCTAAATATGTATGGAAGGAGGAGGTGGCAGTGGAATTCGCAATTCTGTAGGCATAAAACCCACAAAACCAAGCAAGGCTTTCTATGCTAATGGTCTGTTCGCAGCTAGTAACCTCTCTGCTTGACTACCGTGTCTCTCTCCTTTTGCATCCTTTTTGAATGCATACTCAACTCTAATAATTTTGGTTCCTAAAAATTGACTATTCATGGCTGTTAATGCCGCATCACTTGATTCGAAGTTGTCATAACTCACAAAACCATAACCCTTCGATACACCTGTTTCTGGATTTCTCATGATCTATGATAAGAATCATAATACCTTTGTTGAAAGGATGTGACCAAATGCAGAGAATGTTTCATATAATGTTTTTTCATCTATCTCTGTGTCCAAATTTCCTATAAATAAATTAGCACCCACTTCTTGGGTTCTTTTATCTTATGATGCCTTATTCACTTTTATTGGCTTTCCAAATAACTTAATCATATGCATGATCTTTATAGCATAATCAGCATCCTCCTCACTCTTGAATTCAACAAAACCATAACCTTGGTGTTCCCCTGAAATCTTATCTTTTGGAATATGAACATTAACTACAGGGCCACACTGTATAAACAACTCCCAAACTATGTCGTCTGTCACCTTCTAATCTAAATTACCAATGTAGATGGTGGCCTCTTAATTCCTCTCATACAATGGCGGTACAACACCAGCTAATGCCAAAGACATCAAATAAAATTATTAATAATGAATGACCAATTCAAAAATGATCTCGACAGAATATAGAAATTAGTTGTATCCATCAAAGCAGACATGAATAAAAGAGATCAAAAGAAGAAAGCAGGATAATAAACTACCATGATCGAAGGGGAAATCAGAGGATAGCTGACAAGTCTTGGTACGCAGTTATGCTATAAGATCGTGAACTTGTTCTAATTGCCGATTTAATTAAATATCAAGAGAACACACAATTGTAGAAAGAGACAGAAAAAAGAAAGAATTAGATTCAAGAATTGAAGAATCAGAGAGACTTAATAAAAGAGCAATTTGATAAATCTGTCGCAGAGACAAGATAAGAAATGCAGAATATGTAGAATATGCCAAGAAATGATGCATAATTGAATGTGATGTCAAATTAGGACTTGTATAAAAACTAAAAGGACCTATAACTCTAATAGGATCAATTACTTGATAAAACTTAAGAATAAGTATTTGTATGCTTATAAATCAGGTTGTTGTTCTCAAACATTAAGGAAAAAATATTAATCAAACCTTGGATTAATAAAATAGATAATTAGATCAACTAAACGAAGATGTAGACAAAACCAATAAATAAATGATGAACACAAATAGCAAGATAGCTAAACTTATAGCTAAGTCATCTAATTGGTGTTTGTTAGTTATTATTGGAATAGAAATTGCTATACTACCATGCATTTTATTTTTCGTTAACTGAAAGCAAAATTTTTTTCATCATTATAAAATCACAACACATTACACCTGTTGACCAATAAATAAATTTTATTATACATGAGTGATTTCCAAACAAGATAATATGTGACCTCTTCTTCCTCAAGATAATACACTTCTGGGACAAAGGATAATGTCAGAAGTACAACTCAAGATAGAGTTGAATAAGTTTTAACAAGAGAAACACCAAAAGTTTAGGTACTGTGGCTGTATTATAAAGACCACAAACATTGAAATAGAGCAAAGAAGCGCAACCAAGGTTCCAAGAATGTAATCTCAATAAGTTTTGAGAACTTAAACTCAAGGTTTCGTGGGAGGATAAAGCTATATTTCAAATATGGCTGCTGTTCCAACTGTTGGATATTAAGGCAATTATTAGGTGCAATAAAACTGTATTGCTTCCTAAGCATTGTGCATGAATGTCATTGTTGTTTCAAAGGAAGAAATTGAAGCACCATGGAGATTAGAATGTGAATATTTACAATCACTGATCGCAGAATTAGAAAAGAGAAAGGAAGTATAAGTAGTAGAGAAGGTTGTAGAGAAGGTAGTTACTGACAATTCAAGAGTCGAATAATTAGAAGCTCAATTAAGACAATTAAGAGGAGAAAACGATTCATTGCAAATGTAATTGCAATCAATGAGAGGAGATATTCAGTTAAGAAGCTCATAAGCTGAAGATTTGGCAGCAAAAGAAAGAGAATTCTATAATCTAAGAGTAAGATTCGAAGAATAAATCAGAAGCCTTGAAGATGAATTGAGAAGATTATAAGAGGAAAATGGCAGATTAAAGAAGGAAAATAATGATTTAATTTTGAAACTAAGAGATTATGAGGTAAAATATATCTAAATTTTAGACTAAAATTGCAATGTTATCATCAGAAATTGAAAGATTAGCATATACAATTAAAGTAAGAGATGGAGATTTGGAAGAATGGAGAATTAGATATGAATAATTAGAATCATAAGGAACAACAGTCATCTAAGAAAAAGTCACTTATCTTTCTTAAGAAGTTGAAGTTTGGAAATAAAAATTCATTAAAGTCAACCATGATTATAATGAATGTTAAGAATAGTTGACTATGTGTTAGGCTGAATTAGAAGCATTAAGAAAGGGAGCCTAAAAAAAAGTATAAATTCTTTCATTCTTAGGAAGTTGTTGTGACATCATCCAAGGTTGTTACTAGAACTGGTGCAACAACAGTTTCTGGAGGAACTTCATCTTCAATTACCGGCACAAGAGGAAGCAGAACTTACGAACAATCATATCAACCTTGAGGAATGATAATAAATACATAAATCAATATCCAAAATAGTATTATCAATTAGGTAAAAATCCTAGAAAAAATTCAATTTTTTTAATTATTTATTTATTATGGAAGATCAATTAGCTTATAAATTATGCACACCTCTTCCATTACCACCATTGAGGAATACATTGACATAGTAACCAATCACAAAAGTTTGCTCTGATATTGCTTGTGATAAAAGACCATTTATCTAAAGTCCTGATGATCCTGCATTATATCATTCAGATCATTAATAAAAAATTATTGATGTTGAAGCATTTGTAATACCAATTCTCATCATGTAGGTCTCTTAATTTTGTGAAGAAATGTCAAGATTAGCAAATCAAAACATTGTCCTTTATTAGGAATTTATGTAAAATAAAGAGAATATCAGTCTCCTATAACTATTAGAATAAGGAGAATAACACATAAATAAAGTAGAAGATATGGTATTACGATAAAAGGTATTTTGATAATTTAAGATTTAGACTGAGCTTGCCCTTGATATTACCAATTTGTAAGAAAAAATCATGATTGTTATACAGCAAATAAAAGAAGAGAATATGAAGAGACTAGACAGCTTTAGAGAATAATACCGCAAATCATTTGTGACATTGAAAGCAAACATCGATTCGTTTTTCCTATTGTCTCGTCAAAATTTTTACTATTCAAATTAAAATACTTTTCAATATAAACTAGCATCACTACCTACACCTGATGCTTAATCGTTTTTAGCCAATTTGAAAAATCATCTAAACTTAAGCAAATAGTTAACTCAAGGAAATGTAACACCATTACAAATGCTTACAGATTTACAAACACTTGCCAGATTTTTATTACAAATGACCAATTCACCGCCAAATTATGATAAACTGCAGAATCCGTAAACAAATATTTTAGATTCTGTGGTAAAGGAGGTTGGTTAAGTTTTACATAATGTCGTTACAGCAAGACTTTACATTCCATTTGGAAGTAATAAAGAATAGTCTTAAGTTGGCACTGGAGAAAACAACCTCTAAATTTAAATGGCAGCAAGAAATATTGATAAGTAATTATTAATAAATTATTTAGTTTTTAACTTAAACCAACAAAGAAGTTTACTATCGGTACTACAATCACATGTGTTCTTTCCATTTTAGACAACCTATTTGCAGTTGGATCTTAAACTGATTCATAGTTGAGAATATTTGATTCTGGACAAAAGAAAATTTCAACATTTATAGGACATCAAGGAAATATCATATTTTTAGAAAAAATATGCACAAATGAACCGAATAGTAGACAGTTTGTTTCCCTTGGTTCTGATAAATAAATGATTGTATGGAATATAGATGATGTTACAATTTCCACATAACCAAGAGCCTTCAGAAAAATTCTTCTACAATAAGTTCCAAACAATGTTTTAGATTTGAAAGACAATACTCATTTAGCTATTAGTGATTTAAACAGAGATATTTTGATTTGCAATTTCTACACTCAAAAAATGGGTTAAAATAACACAAAACATTTAAATAAAATTAATGGATTAACATTATTAAAGAAAGGAGAAAAGTTCATTTCATATTCATCTGATTCAATAATTAATATATGGAGACTTATGAAATATGGATCATCATAAGATCCTGTATTAATTTGTGATTAGACACTTCATGATCCATTGTATGGATCTATTAGTCAAATATTTATTACAACATAATGGCCTGGACATTGTATTATTGTTTCAAATGAAGGTGCTGTTAAATTATTTGATTTAAATAAGTATATAGTTAATTTAATTAGAAATTGCATTGTATTTTCCAAATTTGGAAATAGAAAAATTTCAAGCACTGTCATGGAAAGTATTTTAATTGAAGTTTCTGATTAAAAAAGTATTAAATATACTATTTAGTTAATCCACCTGTTTGGTTAATAACGTTCAGTTTTAATGACAATATTGCAACCTAACATCATTTGAGTATGTCTCCTTATGCTATGCATTCATAAGATATTAAATTAGGACATTAATTAACTGTTGCTTAATAGATATAAGGTAAACATAAAGTATAATTATTTACTTTATCTTAAAATGCAACAAGTGGAAGTGGAAAATTAGGATCTAATCATTTATTATTTAGTAATGATACAACAGACGAGTTATTATAATATGAATTGAAAGGAATATGAATATTTATAGAAAAAATATTATATTATGTGTTTAATAATATGCTCAATCTAATAGCATTAATAAAATGAATACAAGATTCATCATCTTACTAGAGCTATATCTGTCTATTAGGCCTTTCAGGGTCTAATATTTAGGATTTTCTGACAAGCTACTGCATTACTAACACTTTTAAGAATCAAAATCCCACATATAATGTCCAGCTGTATAGACAAAGCAGTCTGAATAGTTAAATGATTAAATATTTTCTTCTGTTGCTTCAATACAACTTTTACCATCCCAATAACAAGGAGTAAATGTCAAATCAGAAACTCTCATAAAATATTTACATTATCCTTCTATTAAAAAGTCAGAGCATGATTTAGATTTACACACCTTATTAATTGAATCATATGTACATTAACCTTAACATACAAGTGTATTATCATTGTAATCTGAACAACTCTTCGAAACTATTTTATAAGATTTGCATTCACCATTATCATTAGGTGAACATACAGTTCCATCCCCTGGACGTGTTCCTTTACAATTAGCTGATGTTTAGGTTGAACAGTCAACACTTTAAGGATCCCCACAGACACCATTAACATATGAGCATCTGTAAGCATCACAATGAGAATAATCTATTCCTTTACAAGTAAAATCAACACATTTAGAGGTAGCTGTTGACCATACACAATCAAAACCATTTAAAAGATGACAATTTGTGCTAGTGAAATCATTACATGTATAATTTTTATCTTAACAGGTGCTCGTTGCTGAATTCCAACTACATTTAAATACCGTTGTCAGAGTACCATCACACATACTTGTAGGTGTTGCTGAACATTATAAATCCACACATTTTCCATTTATCCAAGAACAATAGCCAATATATGAACAAACCTCAGATTTTGTGTATGAACTACAAGCACAATTCTTCAAAGCATCATAAGATGTTGCTTAAACCATAATTAGGAGTGTTAGATAGATGTAGAATTGTTTCATGTATTATTATAATATAATTAATTTATCAAAAATAATTCTACTATTATGGAATAAATTAACTCATTTTGTAATATATTGGTATATTCAATTAACTTCCAATAATTTTGTATAAGAAACACTGAGCAATAAGTCTTTATATTAACATAATCAAAAAGGTAGAAAATATAGTAGTATGATAATTTAAGCAAAAATGAAAATATGATGACATTTACATAAATTTCGAACAAAAAACTTTTTGCATTTAAGATGAATACTTGTAATTTATGCAATCAAAAAGTTCTACTCTACTAACAACTGTAACTTAGGATTGCCAAATTAATGTACTTTTATATAACTTAAGTAATAAAGATACTAAATCTTTTGAAAAAATCAGCATGATATTTAAGTATATAATATGAGAACAGGTTTTTTTTATTCCCTAAATATTGACTTAAAAATACAAGAAATATCATTAAATTGAGAATCCTTATGATTGTAAGATTTCGAAAAAAATATATAATTTTCTTGTTGGAAACATTAATAAAAAAAATTAAATTAATATTTAATATGATATCTCAATCCAAAAATAGCATCGACAAAACGACAGCAAAAAGGATTTGATTTCCACTACTTGTTTTAGTTACATTAGCTGCTGCTTTCGGTTAAAGAAGTCCATTCATTGTACTTAACAATGAATAATCGGATAAACTTGGACATTAGACACATTTGAATGCTGTAAAATCCCAAGTGTAATGAACAGCTGTATATGCAAGGCAGCTACCCACATCAAATGTTTAAATATTGGCATCCGTAGCTTCTGTACATCCTAAGCCATTCCAATAACATGGTGTAAATGTAAAATAATAATAATTAGCTATAAATGTACAATCTGATTATGTAGTATAATCTGAGCATTACTTTGTTCTACAAGTCTTTGTGCTTGATTCATATGTACATAAAGCATCACAATATTCCTTATAATCACTATAATCTGAACAGTTTTTAGGGAGGATATTATAGGCTTTACATACATTGCTGTCATTGAGAGCACAACCTGTACCATCACCAGGACGATTAATTCCACATGAAGATGAAGCTTAAGTTGAACAATTCACAGATTATGGGGATCCACAAACTCCATTGACATATGAACATCTATAGAAGTCACAGTGTTTTTCATCCATTCCTGTACATGTAAAGCTTACACATTTAGATATTGATGTTGACCATACACAATCAAATCCATAATTTGTCCCACAATACTCGGTTGTGGTAAAATCACTACATGTGTAAGTTTTACTCTCACAAACATTTTTTGAAGTACTCCATGCACATTTATACTCTGTTTAAGGTCCAGCACAGTTAGTCTAAGTAACTGTGGAGCATTGTAAATCTACACATACATTGTTTACCAATGAGCAATATCCTATTGCATCACATACTGCAGTAGGATATGTACTACAAGCACATCTATTCATCAAGCTGAATGATGTACCCTAGGCAAAAGCCAAAATGGATAAAAAAACAAGAAACAGTTTCATAAATAATATGTATAATAATTGAATTAACTTTAATACCCCCCTTTAAATAATATTAAAAATCATTATATGACGTACTTTAATTTATTCACATAAATATATTTAATTCATCTTATTTTATAGAATATGATAAAAAATCATAAATTTATTTAATCATCCTTAATTCCTTCCAAATATTTATATTTTTAAAATTTTTAATAAATTTTTTTTTATTTTATTCCTAATAAAGATATTTTAAAATAACTAGCAATATGAATAATTTATGTTCGATAAAAATTTGGATATTTGACCGTAAATATGATTCTGATGCTTCCTCCATTAATAACGCTAAGTATAATTATTTACTTTATCTTAAAATGCAACAAGTGGAAGTGGAAAATTAGGATCTAATCATTTATTATTTAGTAATGATACAACAGACGAGTTATTATAATATGAATTGAAAGGAATATGAATAGAAATGTAATATCATATATTTAATATTATTAATATAATTAAGATTTGTATTATTCTGTGTATAATATTATTCAATCCAACAAGAACATAGTTAAAATGATTCCTAAAACCATTTCATTGCTACTACTACTCAAGTTGTCCATAATACCTTTAAGGGTTTTCATTTACGGATTAGCTGCCAATTTAGTGCATTGCTAGCACTTTGATGCATCAAGATCCCATGCATAATGTATGGCTGTATACCCTGCACATTCAATGACACCAAAAGTTTAAATGTTTTCATTAGTAGCCTCTGTACAACTACTTCCATTCCAATAACAAGGTGTATATGAAAGTGTATATAAATCCATTGTATAAGTGCATTCAGTTTTTGATGCATGATCACTGCATTACTTATGTCGACATTTATTAGTACTAGAATCCATGGTACAAGTGACTGAGCATGAATTTTTATAGTCAGAGTATTCAGAACAATCTTTTGGTACTACATTATAAGATTTGCATTCATTCTTATCATTGTATACACACATTTTACCATCCCCTGGTCGATCATATCCACAAGTACTTTATGTCTTACTTGAACAATCAATACTTTAGGGTGCTCCACACACACCATTTACATATGAACATCTATAAACATCACATGTTTTTATATCCATTCCTGTACAAGTAAAATCAACACATTTAGAGGTTGAGGATAGCCAAATACAATCGAAACCCCAAAGTAAATTACAAAAATCTTATGAAGTGAGTTCACTGCATTTATATGTTTTGCTTTCGCAAACTTTTGAGGTTGTATTCCAATTACACTTGTAATATGTTTGAAGGCCACTACATTTAGTCTCTGATACATAAGCACATTAAAGATCAGAGCAAGTACCATTTATCCAAGAACAATAACCTATCGCATTGCAAATAGTTGTTGATTTGTAATTACTACAATCACACCATTCCATTAAGCTAAAAGATGTCCCCTGAGCCACAGTCAATATTGCAATAATTAAGTAGAATATTTTCATTTTTTTAATTTCTATCATTCCTTAATAATTTCTGCATATAAAATAAACCCAATGACCCCGTGGAAATTAAATTACATAATTTAATATTATGCTTTTTTATATTACAATAAATGATTCTTTATCCTAGTCTCAAAAGATAATTACCTTCTTGCGAATTGATTCGAATTGTTTTCTCACAAATATAACTTCTTGGAAAATCAGTTAGTTGGTAAGCTTTTTTGATTTATAATTGACACTCTAATATTAAACCATTTTGAAAGCGAGATTTTCAACAACAACAAAAAAAGAATGGTGAAATTAAATTGATATTTAATATCTCAATCCAACAATAGCATTGACAAAATGACAGCTAGTAGGATTTGATTTCCACTACTTCCATTAAGAACACCATTCATTGTACTTAACAATGAATAATTGGAGAAACTTGTACATTGAACACATTTTGATGTTGTTAAATCCCAAGTGTAATGAATGGCTGTATATCCAACACAACTAACAACATCAAATGTTTATATATTGGAATCCGTAGCATCGGTACATCCTGAACCACTCCAATAACATGGTGTAAATGTAAAATAATAATAGTTGGCAACAAATGTGCAATCTGCTTTTGTACCATAATCTGAACATTATTTTGCTCTGCAAGTCTTTGTGCTTGCTTCATATGTACATAAAGCATCACAATATGTCTTATAATCACTATAATCAGAACAGTTTTTAGGGAGGATATTATAGGCTTTACATACATTGCTGTCATTGAGAGCACAACCTGTACCATCACCAGGACGATTAGATCCACATGAAGCAGTCACTTAAGTTTTACAATCCACAGGTTAAGGAGATCCACAAACTCCATTGACATATGAACATCTATAAAAATCACAATTATTTGCGTCCATTCCTGTACATGTAAAACTTACACATTTAGATGTTGATGTTGACCATACACAATCAAATCCATAATTAATACCACATGAACTATCTGTAGTGAAATCACTACATGTGTAAGTTTTACTTTCACAAACATTTTTTGAAGTATTCCATGCACATTTGTACTCTGTTTAAGCTCCATCGCATTTAGTTGAAGTTACTGAGGAACATTGTAAATCTACACAGGCATCATTTACCCAAGAGCAATATCCTATTGCACCACATAATACAGATGAATATGTGCTACAAGCACATCTATTCATCAAGCTGAATGCTGTACCCTAGGCAACAGCAAAAAGTGTTAAAGAGACAAGAAGCAGTTTCATAATTATATTGATATGTGTATTAACTTTGATACCCCCTTTAAAATAAATAAGTATCTAAATTTTATAATTTTATGCATTCACATTAATATATTTATATTCAGCAGCAACATTCATTAAACTAGACAACCAGTAGTTTTGAATGTTTATATATTGGCATGTGTAGCTACTGTACATCCTGAACCATTCCAACGACAAGGTGCAAACGCAAAAAAAAAAAATATATAGCAATAAATGTACAATCTGATTAAGCAGTATAATCTGAGCATTATTTTGTTCTACAAGTCTTGATATTTGAATATTATTGTTTCTAAAGGAAACTAATCAAATAATATCAAAGTCTATTTATTGTCACTTTAAATAATATGGAGATTGCATATCATATTGCATCACTCTCAAGGGGAAATCACAATCCTTGAGCATCAAATATTTTCCTCTTATGGAACAAAGCCATTGAATAATCTGATTTGATATAAATATTCATTTGCTATTTGACAACAAAAATCAATAAACCATTCATGAATTGAGGATTCAATAAATCTCAATAATCTGAAAAATTTTTTGGTAAAATATTATATTCCTGACATTCACAGAATCATTGAGTTGATATTTTTTCCAAATCAATTGGTTTCATTCTTAATTGGCCTAAATTGAACAACGGATCACCACATTTTCCATTCACATACTCCAGGATACATAATCCTGAATTGTTTACCATACACAATCAAGACCATACGGTGTCCCATATTGATCTTTTGATTTTATATCATTATATCAATATTTTTATTTGTACAAATATTTTAAGTACTGTCTCAAATGCATTCATATTCAGTTGATTATCCAATACAATCAGTGGATGGCCTGTGCAAGCATTGCTTAGCACAATATCCATTTTAAGAATGATCAATGATGATGCATAGGAAAGTGCAAGAAATCTATTCATGAGGCTGAATGTTGTGTTTACCCCTATATATTATTGATTAATATAAAAAGACAATAAAATATTTAATGTGAAAAATCAAAATATCAATATTGTCAAAATAGCGAATACTAAAATTTGGCCATTGATTTTGATTGTCACATTGAAGTCATGTTTAACATTAGGATTTAAGGTAGAATTATTATCACCTTCACTAGTTCCTTAATTACTTTCACTCGTTCCATTAGTACTTCCACTTGTATCAGTAGAATTTTTGTTATCTGTGGAATTAGTGGTATTATTATTAGTGGAATTATTATTTATAGTATTTTGATCAGTGGAATTATTGTTATTAGTTGAATTATTGTTATTTGTGTTATTATTTTCAGTAGAAGTATTGTTATTTGTGTTATTATTTCCAGTGGAATTATTGTTATTATTAGTGGTATCAGTATTTGTAGTATCTTAAGTATTATCAGCACTGGTTGCATCTAAATATGGATTTTTTTCAAATGATGTACATTAAAGACATCTTTATGAATCAAAGTCCCATGCATAATGTTCCATAGTGTTTAATATACAAGATTCAAGACTATATTATTTGATATCTGTATCTGTAGCATCTTAACATGAAGTACCAGTCCAATAGCAAGGTGTTATTGTATATGCTGAATAATCTATCATTGCACTACAGTCAATTTCAGTTTTGAATTTTGAACATGAATTTGAACTACAAACACCTGTTGTTGAATCATAGCTACATAAGATCTAACAATATATAGCTAAATCAGAGTAATCTGCACAATTCTTTGGTGTAATATTATATGATTTACAAACATCTTTATCACTGAGCAAACAGATCTTACCATCACCTCCATAGACTCCAAAAGCACAATTTAAAGATGTTAATTTAGAACAATCTACAGTTTAAGGTGGTCCACAAACCCCACTAGCATTTGAACATCTTTAAACATCACAATTTTGTAAATCTATTCCTGTGCATTTGAAGGGAATGCATTAGTTTGATTACCAAATACAGTCTAAACCATAGTGTGCCTTACAATTATCCTTAATTGTGATATCACTACATTTATATGATTTTGATGAACAAACTCCTGAATTCAAGGCACATTTATACATTGTGCTTTCAGCTGTACAATCTGAAGAAGAGACAGTGGAACACTGTAGATCTACACAAGCATTTCCAATCCAGGAACAATATCCCATATTAGAACACACCAATTCTTTAGAGTATTCAGAACATGAGCATCTATCTTTAAAGCTAAAGGCTGTAGCCTCAACTGAGGCAAGAATAGTTAATGTGAGGATAATTATTTTCATATTAAATTGAATGTTACAAACCACTCTACATTTGAAGCATAGATTAATTCAGACAGATAAATTACGCATTATTTTTAGTGACATATTTAAACATATTCTGATTAAATCTGTATTAACTGTTTTTGTCCCTTAATATATTAATATTTTTTCAAGAATATTTTACAAAGAATTTATTCTAATAAATCACATAAGAATCACTATAAATACAAACGCATTTGAAAATATGAAGAGACTAGACAGCTTTAGAGAATAATACCGCAAATCATTTGTGACATTGAAAGCAAACATCGATTCGTTTTTCCTATTGTCTCGTCAAAATTTTTACTATTCAAATTAAAATACTTTTCAATACAAACTTGCATCACTACCTACACCTGATGCTTAATCGTTTTTAGCCAATTTGAAAAATCATCTAAACTTAAGCAAATAGTTAACTCAAGGAAATGTAACACCATTACAAATGCTTACAGATTTACAAACACTTGCCAGATTTTTATTACAAATGACCAATTCACCGCCAAATTATGATAAACTGCAGAATCCATAAACAAATATTTTAGATTCTGTGGTAAAGGAGGTTGGTTAAGTTTTACATAATGTCGTTACAGCCAGACTTTACATTCCATTTGGAAGTAATAAAGAATAGTCTTAAGTTGGCACTGGAGAAAATAACCTACAAATTTAAATGGCAGCAAGAAATATTGATAAGTAATTATTAATAAATTATTTAGTTTTTAACTTAAACCAACTTGATACAATCACACCTTTCCATTAAGCTAAGAGGTTACCCCTGAGCAAATGCCAGCATTGCAATAGTTAAGTAGAATATTTTCATTTTTTTTATTTCTATAATTAATTAGTATTTACTGCATTTAATAATAAACCCAATGACCGGTAGAAATTTACATAATTATA